>WBMW01002728.1:342313-474626 GCA_013396635.1 Penelope pileata | reverse complement strand
GAGCAGCTCTCCCTCCTCCCGCAGCCGTTGCCAAGGCCGGGCGATGCGAAGCGAAGCGTTAGGGAAAACGTGTCAGGGCAGGGTAAACAACACTTGGAAGCGATTTAAAGGATGCTAAGTTGACTCATTCCTCTGCTCGGATGCAGAATGCGGACTGGCAGCGCTGTTGCATTCCTTCCCCAAATCTCATCTTAGAACGGAGGGTTTGGGGTTGTTGGTATTCTTTTCCCCGTCTGTATTGACACAAAATGCTGAGGAGCCGCTCCGACGTTTGGGGATGTGCCGCACACGCGAGTCCCAGCTCAAGGTCAGGGAGCAGCAGCCGAGCGCCGTCCTGGCGCGAGCCCGAGGGGGACACAGGGGGGACAGAGGGGAACCCGGGTCGCTGGGAGAGCCCCTGGGCTCTCCCGGGCTGGGGCTGCTGCACGCGGCGGTGGCTGGCGGGGACCGGGGGCATGGCCGGAGATCAAAGCAGCACAAACCTGCCCTGATCATCTCAGCTCTTTTTTTTTTTAAAAAAAAAAAAAAAAATTTAAAAAAAAGAAAAAATTCCCTCCCTTTTGTAGCTGCAGCAGTGAAATACAAACCCTCTCAATTGCATCTGCCCACAGAATTGCTGGCACAAGACCCAGGGCTTGTTAAACTCTTCTAGGTCCAAAGCACATGGACAATTCGGCTTAACACCCACAGCACACCGGGAAACCAGGGTCGTTACCTTTGTTAATGGTAACGGTTGGTTTTTTAACTTAATTATTCTGAGCCCGCTGCATACCTATGCAATTAGTGTTCCACTTCAGAAAATTTTAAGGGAAACATGACATGTTTCAAAGGAAACCGGATCGTTAAGACCTCGCTACATGAGGTAGTAAGAATCATAGAATGGGATCAGGGCTCTCCAAAGCTACAGGAAATTTTCAACAGCAGTAATGCCCGGGATCAGTCCCCGAAAGCCGCTGACGTGGGCACGTCCATGCCATGCTGTCTGTCCTCCAGCCCAGCCCTGGAGAGCGCGGAGCAGCCCCAGCGGCATGGGGCCAAATGAGGTGATATGAGAAGAGCATCTTCTCAAGGCCCCAGCTTCAGCTGGGTTAAATCTGTTGGCTGCCTCGAAGCAAGCCCAGCATGGGAGGAGAGGAGATCGTCTGTCTGTGTGATAGTTTTATACCTACTATGTATAGCTAAAAGTAAAAAGTATGGGTTACGTGAGTGCAAAATGCAGCAAAAGAGCAGGTTTTCTATTTTTTCCCAACATTTTTTTAAGTCCTCTGTATATCATCAGTATGGCTGCATGTCCTTTCTTGCTGAAAGTATCCTTATAGATATCTTTATGGAACCCTAAATAACCCCTTATACATTTCTAATTGGAATTCAATCATAAAGGCATTTTGATGTATTTTATTAGAAACGTTTTCATTTAGAGGATTGGATGCATCTGTTATGGAGACATCCTCAGAAAGGGAGTCATAGGAATGTAAAGATACCCATATCGATTGCCTATCATTTTACCATGGTTTCAACATATGTCATTAACACATCCTACTTTTTGTCAAATAAATGTGCTTGCAGATAAGCAGTGGTTGCCCTGAGCCTTTTCCTTAGCTGATGAGATCAGGACTTAGCCAAAAAACAGTTGAGAATACAACAAGAATTATGTGGGGTTGGCAGTTTTCCTTGGAGAGGAAGTAAGAGAGAGGAATTCTTCCATTTAGAGCAAAAAACTCTACTGGTTTCTGTAAGTTTTTTTTTACCCTTCCCAAAGGTTGAAAATAACTGCAGAGCTTGGGCCTTGTGTTAATATTTGTTGAAGTGGATTCACCTACGTGGATTCAGTTGCAGGAATGAAGTTTATTTTCCCCCTTTTCATGAAAAACTTCTGGAATCATATTTATTTCTACATGCAGAAAAGGAGTTTTACAACTCTTAAGTTGTAAAAGTGAGTTTTAAACAATTGGTGAAAATGCAGAGACCTTTCAGCATTTCTTTTGAAAACACATGCGTCCATTAATTCTCATTAAATCCAGACTGGGATATAAGAATACCTGGCATAAGTGTGTATCCTTTTGGCAAGTAAGATATTATTATTCAAGCAATTAATTTTCCTTCATGTGAATCAGCATCTGTTTCTTTAAAACAGGAAAATTCTATACACGTATACCCATAGCATGCTTGAATCTGATCCTGTATTTTTTACTCAGCCACAATTATTGCCAGATTTGAATATTAAGATACAAAAAGGAACTGTAGCAAGTCAAGTCTCTTCTAACCATCTAGACTGCCTATTATTTGCTTTTTGCTGTATCTCTATAAAATATGTTCTTCATTCCATACAGAGTGCACAAATACAGAAAGTAGATTTTCCTTAAAATCTTGCTTTGCTGCAACATCACCAACTATCAAGCTTGAAAACACTACAAGCAATGTTACACTCCTAGCAAGATCATTCAATAATATTTTTCCTTTCCTCTTTCCCTAATATTAAATTTTGCAGTGTTCCCAGTTAAGCTGTATATTCTGTGTGTATTGCTATCAAATTACTGTGGTGAACCTGCTGGTTTGTGTCCTTCAAAAACTAAAAGCAAATTCATAGTAATTTTTGAAATAAGTACAAGATCCATGTGTCAGTTAGCTTTTCTAGGGACTATATGTAGGGCAGTAAGAACTGGAAGAGATTTAACTGTCAGCTGTGTGCTTGGAGAAGGTGTATCCAAGAAAAATTATTTAAGTTGTGGCAAAAAATAGCCAAATTATATTGTCTATAAATACGATAGAGTTGACTCCACTAGAGGTTTTTGTTGTTGTTGTTATGCATTTTGAATTTTTGTTCCTTTTTTTTTTTGCCATAGAAGTGCAGCTTACATCTGCTTGTTCTTAAAAAGATGAATTTAAAATGTTTGAGTATCTTGATAAGTAATTCTTTCTGTTACCCTAACAGTCAGCTGTCCCGTGAGGAATGGTTAGCACAGATTTTATGCAACCTAGTTTTACATTACTGGAGTTTTATGAAATAATTGAACTTTAAATACTAGCATCTGACATTTCCTCCTATCTGTATGTACTTGTGTGAACAACATATCAATGAACAAATAATTAGATGTAGCATTAGAAAAGACTGACAGAAGAGGCTGTATATATGTAGTACAGTAGCATCAGCTACAATTGTTGTAATGTAAAGACATGGTTTAATTTGGCACATGGAAAGGTAGCAAACTATTATGATCTCACCATTTCAGCTCAAAACTGAAAAGGCCAAATTTTGCTTCTTTCATTTAAGAAAAACCCCAATTAATTTTGCAGACAAATTTATGCAAAGTGCAAATGATATAGACCATAATAGGAAATATCTAATGTATTGTCTTAAAACTTTGGAAATACATCTTTACAATTACTGGTCTGTTAAACTAAGTAATTGATTTAAGTGTCACTTGGGGAAAAAAATTAAATTCATCAATAAAGTAAGAGAATTCTGCAGCTGTTCCTAACAAATAAACAGAATATGAATTTGCATTATACATAGTTTACTTCAGTAATCAATTTTAATGACTTATAATCTATATCATTATTTAAGAAATGACAAAATCATTGACTTACTCATAACACTTACTAATTGTTTTTAAAAATAAATTCTAAACATGACTAAGGAAACACCCATTTCCATTTGCTTTATGTTAAATCAACATCTAACCACTCATGGTGATTTCATTCAAAGAAAACAGAAGGAACACATTAGCTGTGTGGTTAAAGAGATTGATGGGCTTCAAACATTTTAACCATGGATGTTTTTTTTCCAACTGCAGAAGCTCATGTTTTTAATTTAAATAACTTCAAGAAAATGAAGATCATTTTATTCAACAAAGCTGTTGTTTCTTGTTTCTTAGACAGAAATTAATTTAATTTTGTTTAATTAAGTGATATTAGAAACAACCTTGTTCAGAAAAAATGCAGCTATGAAACAGAAGCATGTGTATTCCTTATTAACTAGGTGTTCTGAAACAGTATTCTTGTATCACATTAAGAAATAAGACATCAATAAGATTTCTAACAGTGCATTTAGGTGCATGTTTTTATGTTCTTGCTAAGACATGGCAGTTGTCTCTCTGCTCTCTGAAAAGTAAATGTAGAGGATTGGTGGAGCTCCATGTTATTGAAGATGTACATTCCTTACTAGGGACTTTGGATATTTATGGGTGTGAGAAGTGTTTACAGTTTAATTGTACAGGCATTTATAAAGGCCGAAGAGTTTTCAAGATTAAGCTGTTAGGAGTCATGTAGCAGAACATGTTTAAAAAGAGACGAGTACAATTCCCCGTTTTCATACGAAAAGCTCAGTACAGGAACTGAAACAGCGATACCAGAAAAAGAACTACAGTGCTGAGCTTTTGGGGAAAAAGATGTGTCATGAGATCCTAACTCTCCAAGTAATCTTGCATGTTTCTAGGTTATAAGGAAAAATTTATTCTCCCAAAGACTAGTCAGGCACTGGAACGGCCTGCCCAGGGAGGTGGTGGAGTCACCAACCCTGGTGGTGTTCAAGAAGCGTCTGGATGAGGTGCGAGGGGATATGGTTTAGTAGTTTAGTGGGTAGTAATGGTGATAGGAGGACAGTTAGACTAGATGATCTTGTAGGTCTTTTCCAACCTAGTGTTTCTATGATTCTATGATTCCGTGATTCCCTTTTCTTCAACTGCTGTATCTGTCTAGGCATTATTTCTGTATTTAGGCAGCAAATAACATTTTTTATGGAAAAAAGCAAGGCTTAAGAAAATAGTAAGAAATTGAGTACATTTTTCTGTTTAAAATAAATGTAATTTTGCCTGGCAGGTAAAGAGTTTCTTCTCCTCCCGTTTGCATGCAATTTGCTATGACTTTGCTAAATCTCTGTATCTCTTTCAGTCACTAATTTGAAGCCAGAGGAGCGCCCCAGATCTCAGAGTGGCAGATATGGAGATCCCTGTGTGTTCTCACACCTCTCCTCACCTCACTACCCTACTGCTTGATGTAACAGAGCATGAAGATTTGAAACTGAATGGGAGAAGAACTGGCTGTCAATGCCAAACCCCTCTACCTCTTATGATTTGCTTTATCAATGTCCAGCTGTGGATCTAAAGCTTACATCCATTACAGAGTGCTTTTAACTAGAATATTACTTAGTGCAGCTGATCACTTTCATGTCACAGAATGAAAGGTGATGCAAGAAAGATGAACAAAGCACAGAGAATTCAAAGACAAACCATTATATTTGCCATTATGAGTCCGTGAAGGCTTTTCTATTCTTACTGAAGAACCCAATATAATCAATCTAAGTTTTATTAAAATCCATGTTATTGACAGCATAGGCCAAGATTTGTAGAATCACAGAATTCTGGGGGTTGAAAGGGACCTTTGGAGATCAGCTAGTCCAACCCCCCTGCTAAAGCATGTTCCCTGGAGTAAGTGTCACAGGAAAGCATCCAGGAGGGTTTTGGGTATCTCAAGACTCCACAGCCTCTCTGGGCAGCTTGTTCCAGTGTGCTGTCACCCTCAAAGTAGAGAATTTTTTTCTCATGTTCAGGTGGAACTTCCTGTGTTCCAGTTTGTACCCATTGTCACTTGTCCTGTCACTGAGCACCACCAAAAAAAATCCTGATCCCATCCACTTGACTCCCACCCTTTAGATATTTATAAGCAGCAATAAGAACCCCTCTTAGTCTTTTCATCTCCAAGCTAAACAGTCCCAAGTTTCAGTCTTTCCTCATAAGGGAGATGCTTCAGGCCCCTAATCATCTTTGTAGCCCTCTGTTGGTCTATCTTCAGTAGTTCCTTATCTTTTTTGAACCGGGAAGCCCAGAACTGGACACAGTACTCCAAATGTGGTCTCATCAGGGCAGAGCAAGGGGGGAGGATCACCTCCCTCAACCTGCAGGCTATGTTCTTCTTTTTAATGCATCCCAGGATACCATTGGCCTTCCTGGCCACCAGGGCACACTTTTGTCTCATGGCCAACCTGTTGTCCACCAGGACACCCAGGTCCCTCTCTGCAGAGCTCATCTCCAGCAGGTCATCCCTTAGCCTGTACTTAGGCATGCAGTTATTTCTCCCAACGTGTAGGACTCTATGCTTGCCCTAGTTGAACCTCATAAGGTTACACTGCCCAACTCTCCAGCCTGTTCAGATCTCTGTGAATGGCAGTGCAGCCTTCTGGTGTGTCAGCCACTCCTCCCAGCTTTGTATCATCAGCAAAATTGCTGAAGCTGTATTTCTTCTAGGTCATTGATTAAGATGTTAAACGAGTGGACTCAGTACCAGCCCCTGTGGAATGCTGCTAGATACAGGCCTCCAGAAAGACTGTGCCACTGATCACAACCCTCTGAGCTCTGACAGTTAGCCAGTTCTTAATCCGCCTCACTGTTCATTCATCTATCCTGCAATTCCTAAGCTTACCTATGCAGATGCTATGGGAGACAGTGTCAAATGCTTTGCTGAAGTCAAGGTACACAATATCCACTACTCTCCCCCCATCTACTCAGCCAGTGATGACATCACTGAAGGCTACCAGATTGGGTAAGTATGATTTCTCCTTGGTGAATCCATGTTGACTACTCCTGATAACTTTGTTTTCTTGACTTCTTTGGAGACATCGAGAATAAGTTGTTCCATCACCTTCCCAGAGATGGAGGTGGTACTGACTGGCCCGTTGTTTCCTGGGTAAATATTCTTCTTTATCTGCAGGGCTCTTCAAATCCATGAAGATTTAGATGCCTATATTTGGTGTAAGGTTAGATTTACTTTCTTGAGAAGTTATGGGATAAAATACATCAAATTCTTGGACCACCAACCAGAACTCAGGCCTCCCTATTCCAACTGACTGCTCAGATCATTGAGCTATGGCCATGTTCCCTCTGGTGCTCTGTCTTTCCGGCCCAGTGAATCCTGAATTGCTTTCTGCCTGGTGCACAGCTGTAACAGGAGAAGTGGAGAATATATCCATCTGTGATCAAGCTGTGGGTTAGAGAATTTGTTAGCTGGAAAGAGAGGTGTCTGTGAGTCCCTTCAGGCATGAGAGATCTGATCCTGTTTCACACAGGACAAGTCTCCTACTGCTAGCTGTAGAATAAGGGTACAGTTTTAAAGGAAGGTGGTGGTTACTGATGAGTTTGTGACAAGGTAACTCTGTTGGTGGATGCCAGGTGCTCTTTAGATGCTCAGTTCTGTTCTATAGACAGTCATAGCAATGACATAGACATAGACCTCCTTAGTCTGGTTTGTCTTGTCTGAAGCAGTATTTGGCACGATGTGCATCAGAGCTGCAGGGATATTCAGCAAAAAGCATGGAAGTGCCTACTGAACAGGGATGTCCTCCCCAGATTGACAGCATTGAAGCAGAGGATTTTTTAAACTTAAGGGCTTAAATTCCTTCCACGTTTCTCCTTAAGAGTCTAGCTGTTGGAATTCTATACAATGCCTAATGAAAATCTGGTCCATAATCACAATCAAGTTCAGAGATATGGTAATAGGTTATGAACAGGAAAGAACAGGGTGTTCAGGATCAATCATGAAAAGAAAAGAACCTCCCACTGGGTATTCTTCACCTCATGATTGCAACTTTCAAATTCCCTTAAAAAAAGCAGGGCTTGAGAGCCATATTTGCTTCCAAACTTATACATTCTAGTTCATATTTACTCTTTTTACAGCATGTCACCAGCTTTTATTCTGTAAGAACAAGTGTGGGGTTTTGTTACATTGTAGTTTTGCTATCTTTTTGTTGTTCTTGTGTTTTTCTTTTTTGTTGCTTATATTTTTGTTGAGTTTTATTTAAAATGTTCAGTTGGTAGCTTTAATCAAGGCAACGTGATGCTCTACACATATGTCATCTGGTTCTGCTTCTCAGTTTCCCATGCTGCTCTGGAAGTGCTCATAACCCCAAGCTGATGGGTTATACTTACTNTTTTTTTTTTTTTTGTGGTTTAAGCCAAGGACTTGGTCCCTTCTATGTTTTTTACAAGAATCTATTTTTTCCCCTTTGTACTGATTGCCATTGAGATGCTGACAGTTATGTGATTGGCTCCCTCTGGAGTGGATACCAGAGATGCATCATGGATCACTGGTCAGGGAGCGACGGAACAGCGGCACATTTGGTCTCCCTGCTCCTCATCCACATCGTACATCAGTACTGCTTTGCAATCCATCTTGGCTGGCACAGGCAGAGAACAGAGAGGGAGACCCAGATTTGTTTCCGGGCTTACATCTTCTCGTTCGCATTTTGTCATGCTTGTGTTACATTGCCAGGTGTAACTGGCAGCTGTAAGAACAGTCATTTTCCTTCATTGGAACTGCCTATAAAAGCCTCTGTTTCAGTAGTGATTTGTTATACATTACAAACACCTGCAGCACATAGGAATTAATATCACTAAAATATAGGGATCAAAGATATTCCACCTTTTTTTCTCTAATTAAATGATCATTTACTTCTGACAGACCTCAATGTTTTTGACAAATAGTATTTGAATCTGATTGAAGGTATGGTTACGCCTTCCTAAAAACACTGCAGTCAAAGAATGATATTACTGCCATGCTCCTGTTGTGAGGAACATCTATTGACTGCTTAGTAGTACTGCTAATTATAAATATTAAAATATATTCAATAATTAATTAAGGTGCTATTTGCCATCCCACTATGAGCACTGGCTGCTGTCTGTTGAATGATCATCACCAAAGTATATTTTTTATTGTATCTGGTAAATCATAGTACTGCATTTAATATATCAGTTAAGCTTTTATCGCATGCTTGGAAAGCAAAGTGAGAACTCTGTATGCATTTACACAGGAGAGGGATAATTTCCTGCATATGCTACCATTGAATCTTACTGAAGAATAAACCACAAACTTGCATTGTACCATTTTGGTGCCCAATTTTCCCTTTCTGTTTTCTCCTCCTGTCCCCTCTCTATTATGGATGCATTGGTTTAATTTGCTTTCTTTAGAATTTTTGTTGATAGTAAAATGAATGTGCAAATTCCCTATCAGTTGTATATATTAATATAATTCCCTCTCAAATACAGCTCATTAAAATTAGCACTGGTAAAAGGTGAGATACATATTCATACAGTTATTTACATAAATCCCATTCAACTTTATGCACCCTAAGCTTTAATGCAAAATATCTACTACTGCAGGTAATTTTAGCACAAGCAAAACAGCACATAAGTGACAGCTGACTTCCCAAAGATTCAGTGTCTTTAAATAAATGGATTATTTGAAGAGAAAAAATTCTATAAGAAATTATGTTTTTGACACTGTTATTTTTGTAAATAAGGATTTACTTTGTTATTTTTGTAAATAAAGATTTACTTTAGTATTCCGCATATTTTAGCTTTTCCACTTAATGCAACCAAGTTTTGAGTTTCCAAGAAAGTTACTGGTCAAAATTTATCACCTTACAATCCATTTCCATAGTAAACCTTACCAATTAGATCTTTTATTACTGTGCTAAAGCTAGTCATCCAACTCTGTTCTGCCTTGCAATTGAATTCAAATACATTTTCAAAAAGATTAGTGCATGTTTGTTAATTTACATGTTTCCTTTGGGAAAAATAGTGTCTTTAAGGCTGAAAGTTGAAGAGAGTGATGCATTTCTCCAATGAAACACACACAGTCTGTTCTTTGCAAATTATATAAATTGTGCATGACAATTTATGATGCAGTGTAAGATTGTATATGAATTTGTGAATAAGCTAAACTTTTCCATAAGAACAATAGTATGAAGGAACTTACAAGATATTGTACATACAAGACCTCAATTTTGTAAAATAAATATATACTGGAAACCAATCAATGGAGCAGAAAATTTTTCTCAGTTTTAGTGACGAAAATATACTTCAAATCAGTTGCAATATATATATTGATCTGCAGATTATTTACTTGCATTATAAGCATGCTAACTGTAAGAAAAGTCAATGGGTCATTATGTAGGCTTAGGGAATTTAGTCATCATCTATTCCTTGTGAAAGACATTTGCTACTAAAAATATATGTTAACATCTACTATGTGCAGGTGCAGATTCTACTTAGCAATGCAGCTCTGTTGGTATAAGTAAGTGATGTTTTTCTAAGTAAACAGAGGAGATGCAAGGTCATGAAACAGACAATGGCATGTATCTCTCAGAAAATTATTCTTTACTGTACAGGCCTGCAATTTTTATATTTTCCTTATCATAATGCAGCAACACGTTATGACTTATAGCAGTCTCTATTTTTCACAATTTTCCAGTTAATGAAAGTAATGTTTAAATACTCTGAAGTCAGATTATTAACTTCCTCAAAATAGAAACAGATGTGTGTCTTAGTATGCCATTAAATTTATGATTTACATAGTATTCTTGAATACAGCTGAGCAGAGGCCAATGATTCTAATTTGCTCTAGATTTACAATAACCTGATCTGGTTTTTGTAAGTACTGAAACACTTTAAACAAAATTAGAAAGCCGTTGTGCTTTGTGTGATTAAAGATGCAATTCCCTCTGGGGTAATGAGAAGAGTTAGAACATGTTTCTTTCTTTATGGATGTTTCTATTATAAACACGAGTACCATATATTACATATTTTTGTTACTATTTCCTTGTTTTTAATTATAAAGTAAACTGATTGAGTTGTACTGGAGTTACACTGAAACTGTGCCAAAATCTAACTAAAGAATGCATGCAGAGGTTCAAAAAACCCTTAAAATTTTTCTGAGGATCTTAAGGTCCTGTTAGATAAATACTCGCTCCCTATAGTTTTTAGAGAGCAAAACATCTCTGTAAGTGTCACAATTTCAAGTTTTATTTAAAAAGCTAGCACATTGCTCAGCTTAATCAACTATGATAAAACAAGATTTTACAGGACAAAGGTTTAGTGGATGTGTTGCAATTTAGATCTGGAGATACAAGCTTTGTCTATCTAATGGCAGAAATGACAACTGCAATGAATGACGTAGCTTAAAACATAGTTTATCTATAAAAAGAAATCAAGTTGTGGTGCTGCTTCACTAAATACAGAATTTTATTAGAAAGATGCAAAATGAGATTAGATATGTTGGATATAAGCAAATGGCATGCAAAAGGAATACCCTGTGTATTTGCTGGATGCAAAGATTCTGAAAATCAATAGAAGCTAGGCCTAGAGAGATGCATAGCTTCAGGGTTACCTGGAAATGAGGTATTTCCAAATCCTAATCCATTACTCCACAGAGAATTTTTTTTGTGGCTGAACTGTACATTGTTTAGCATTGTAATTCATTCTTCACATGGAAAGGTGATGTAGCAATAAAGTGTAAGCATCTTTTTCATACAGACCTTTTTATAATTTTTTGTTAGGTTACCTCAAATTTGCTTTGCATATTGCACCCAAAAAAATCAAATAGATTCTTATGAACATAGAAGCGCTGAACCAGGCCTTTAATTTAAATAATACTTGGAGTATAATTTTATTTTATGTATTATATTATTCATTTTCTATTTTACATAATGCATTGAAGGTAATATATGCTTAATATTATATATTCATGTGTAATCATAATACAATATATGTATTTATATTTATCTTTACCTGAAATGTTTAATATTATTAATTCTTTCATTTTAATTATATATAATTAACCATCATTAAAACAGGAGCATTACCTTTTAATAAAAGTTTAATCATACGTTTACTGAAGCGCAAGATCAAAATGCTACACACGGATGAGATGTCTTAAAAGTGATTGAATGCATTCAATTTATTTGGTCACTCACTCTCCCAGTGCACTTAGAGAATGCCATTTGTGCTTCACTCAAGAGACCTCCAAGAGTAAATTCCCTACCGCCTTCTTTGACTTGGGATTATAGCATCAGACAGTGATACAGACTAAGCCACAAGCATAACTCTGTCCATATATTGCTCCAAATTCTGTTTTCATTTTTCTGAGTGCAACCCTTGACATGCATAGCACATGGTCCATTACATGTATTTTTGCATTGCTGTGCGTCATTGTGATGCAGCACTAGTAGAATTTTTGACCCAGGCAGGCTGATGTGAGCATACTTCATTTTAAGAAAGGGTGAGCATCACTCTGCTGGGGGATTTAACAATTGGAAGTTAAAGGTTTGAAAAAAAGTGGTACAAGAAAAATCTTTCATCATCTATTGAAGCTAAAGTGCATATAACTGGACTAGTTCTGCAGTTTCATCTGAACTTTCTGAGAAATGTTTCTGTTGAATAATTCTCCATACAAGAGGCATTAGGCTGACAACAAGAGATTAGCAAACATTAACTGTTTCAAGTAAAGTTTATCTTATACCAAGGGAAGAATTAACATTACAGAATTGTCTGTTTCCTTCTTGAAAAAATGAATATGCATACAGAATAATTTTTTGATAGGGATGAATGGCATTAGGACGTTGGAACCTCATATTTCTAATTCTGCAACTTAGCAAAAGCTGAGGCCCCACTTCTGAAATCATACAGGCTTCAGTGAGCAAGCTTTTGCTGAACCAAGACCAAATACTTGGTCCTACAAATACTTGTGCCTGTTTAATCTCATCAGCAATATTAGAAGTCTCGGATATAAGGAACTGTATCATCTTATGTCTCATATTAAAAATGACAGTGAGTTTTGGAGAAGCAGTTTTTAGTTGTAAAATTGTACTAACTTGCTGCTTCCCAGAGCATGGAGCTGTTTGCAGTGAACTGCTGCTCCCAGAGCCCTGTGTGATTATCTTGGAGTCAAAAACTGCAGATGAGAATTCCACATGTCTGAGGCAGAGTACCTGAAAGGAAAGCTCAAATTTTAATGACAGAGCATGGGATGGTCATTATAGGAATAAACTGTAGTGATAAAAAGGGAAAACACCTGGTCAACAAAGAGTTTGTGGTATTTTTTTCATATTATTTCAAAGTCATATTAAGCTGTTGGAAGACTTTCGTTCATAATAAACACTGTTTCTGCAAGATGCTGGGTGAGTCTGGATGCACTTAGCATAATTTATTTTCCATTTGAGTCTGAGATGTTGAGACCTACCTCTATTGAAGATGACTTTTTTTTTTCCCAAAGAGAATTAAATCAAGTTTTATTTTTGTTCAAAATGGGACTCAGTTACATTTCTTAATTGTCAATTTTCTTCAAACAATTACTGCAAGACAATTTTTTTAATAAGTGAAAATCCAATAAATTTTGTCATTCCTTGTATTAGGGTCCACTCTAAAGACATTTGTCTGGTGCAATTACGCAGCAACTTAGAATCAATGGGAAGTTCAAAACTGTATTTATATTGTTTTTGAGCCTTTTTAATGTGATTTAAAATTACCTTATCCCAATATACTTTAAATCTCAAGGGAGACTGTATTTTAGATGTTACCATGGCTGGAGGGCCTCATCCACTAGAAAAATATTAACTAAATATACAATGGACCCTTTTCTACTCTTTTCTTTGTATTTCCCACAGCTACTCTATATTAATATTGACATGGGTAAGACAATTTAACAAACTTCAGAGTGATAACGAGGCCATTTTGCAATGGCTTTTTTGTTGAGCAACAAAGCTGCAGAGAAGGGCAGATTTTGGCTCCTCAGTTCCTGTCATTCTGATCACTTTATTGCATAAGACTCAGGTCAGAAAGCTTAAGTCTCTAAAATCTATTGACTGCATGTTTTCAGAGAATACCACAGCAGAGATTCCAGTAAAAAATTGTAAGAGAACTTTCCATCTTCTGACAAGACATTTTTACTAATTCAGAAATGGTCGTTGTTGGAAGAGCTTCTGTCTTCATTATTTAATTCCTTCGTGGAGCTTACAGTCAACATGATCCCGTTGAATTCTTTATTTAATATGTTTCAGGGCACAGGACACCTGCCGACTTCTTTAATAACGAGTTGTCCTCAGTTGGCTTATATGTGAAAACTGTGCAGCAGAGGCAAGTAAAGAATAACCTTAGACATTAAGACTCATTCCATTAAAAATAAAATAAAACTATGTCCAGGCTCCACACCCGAAGCCCCTAAAATAAATTTGCAAGGGCTTTTCACAGCATGGAGTCCAGGCGGATTTTTTTTAATTGAATTCTGTGCCGTGTAAGTGCAGCTCAGTGGAATTCAATTTCCATGTAGGCTCCCAGGAAAGAAATACATGCAAAGTATTTTTATTGCTAATGTTTTGGATTTAGTTTCTTAAGTATTATTTAGACTTGACTGTGGACAGAGTTGGTGGTGTTTACTGTAACACAGTGCTCTGTGCCTTCCTTTGGAGAGGGGACTCTTTAAAAAAGGATTGGCTAAAGCATGGAAATTTAACCATGAATAAATTCCAGGGCTTTGTATTGTATTAATAAGGCTCATACTCTGCTTCTTTGTGCAAACTCTATGAATTTGATGGAAAATATCTCCATATTCCCAATCCAACCTATATTTTTTATCCCACTTTAATATATTTTCTCTACTTTGTTGGCAGCCTCTTTCATGCCTTTTTAGGAGAAGTATGGAGAAATATTGTTATGGATGATTCAGCAAAGCCCTACAGTCTCAGTCCTGAAGTTCTTAAGTAAAGGAAGAAACCCTGCTAAGATCAATGAGTCCTCCTTCTGCTCTAACTGGAAGGTAAATAAAACAGAGATCAGTCTTTGACCAATTAGTTTATCTTAATTGGCTTTATTCTGCACTCAGTCACATAATGCCACCCATAATTCTTTTACTTCTGCTGAAATACATTATTTTACTTCAACCCACAAAACTCAGATGATGAATAAAAATTATCTCACAAATGAAAACTACACTTAGCCACTGAACACTCAAACTGTTTTTCTTAGCCGACAGACTCTGAAAGGCTTTTTTTGTTTACAACTCTGAGCCTGGTTAACTGTGTCATTTTATTTTTTTCTTCTAAGGTTAATGCTTTATTTCAGACAAATAAACACTCTGCACCAGAGGTTCAGCCTTCTTTATTATTTCATCTTGCAATCAGTAAACTAAGCTACTGTTGGTGTTATGTGCTCAACTGATGAAGAAACATGCTCCTCTTGAATTCTGTCACAAAATGCCAACCTAATCCAAAGTGTGCCCAAAGTATGTATTAGAAAACACACTGTGCACTGTTCATATCTGAATCTACTTCCTCTTTCTCTGAGGAAATGTCACTATCCATTGTATTGCCTTCTACATATAGTCCATTATATACATCTCTCTATATATGATATATTGCATATTACATCTTAGCTATTGTCTGTTTATATTTTTATATTATATTGTCTAGGGATTGAGTGTTAATAGAATTATGATTTTTTAACTTGTGTGTCTTTTACAGATAAGCTTGTTGATACATCTGTAAGTTTTATTAATACTTTTGTTAAGTTTGTCAGGAAATCAGAATAACGTCAAGATATATGTCTTTTGTAAATCTGCCTATCAATGTGTTATATCCACAACCATTTTTCAAGTTCTATTTTTGAATAATGACTTTATATGCAGATATGTGTTTAAATAACATTTAGATTTTCTGTAGACACTGTTCTTACTACATGTAACATATGGTTTCTAGTTTCGTGAACATGGTTTCTCTGTTACTTTGGAGAACTACACCTAATCAGCAGGACAATAGTGACCAGGACAGCATATACATGCAATCACCAAAGGATCCAAACCAGGCCTGATACCAGGCTACTTCTTGCATGGTGCAAGAAGAGGCCTACTGGGACTCTGCACCCTGTATCTAGCTGGAACCACAATGCACCAAAAAGATGGTGGGTGGATTTAGGTGTGGGAAATAACAGAAGCATAGATGTTTGTGTAGATGTATAGACCAGATGCCCAGGGATTCAGGTCTGATTTCACACTAAGTAGGAGCAGAAGTTGTGCAGGCAGCAAGGAGCTGCCCAGGCTGCGGGAAGGGTAGGGATGGTCCTGCAGCCATCCCCACTGGGGCAGGATTTTGGAGGAAAACTGCATTCTCCAAAGGCTTTTGTAATAATTCAGCTTCCTTTTATTTTAGCGTAATTCTGTACAGTGCAGCTAATCTAGTCACAAACAGGCAAAAATATATATATTTGTTCACTTCAGTTTGTCCCTTTTTCCTGTGCTCCATACAATTATTTAGTAGCACATGAGGAAAAATGTTTATGTTCTGTCTAATTCAATCTAGATAAAATGTTAAAAGGTGACAATCTCTTCAAACATTAGTGATCATTACAAAACTATATTTTAAAATTGTGAAAACAAATGCTTTGACCTTGTGAGCTATGGGAATATTTAAAAAACAAATCTGCTATGCTTGTTTGGCTAATAGTTGTGATTTGCATAGCTGAACCTTGAATGCAGTCATAAATAGATGCAGATCCAATTTGGCATAATGCCCAGCAATGTTAGGGTGCCAGACAAAAAATCGGGTCAACCACTTACCAAGTAAGTCATTCTGTCTCAACAAGGTAATGTCTAACAAAGAAGCTACAAGGCTGAAGACAGATAACATATTCAGCTGCTGTTCAGAAAGACAAGAACTTTTAATTTATCAGGATAATCTACTACTCGTAATCAGTACACCGAGTGAACTCCCTTTTGCAGAAAAGAGAAAAGCCCATCAATTGTTTTTGCTAATTAAGATGAATATTATTCCTGTGAAATGAACCAAAAAGTTCTGTGTAACCAGAATCCCAAAAGAGATCTACAATCTAAAAGAATAATTGCACAGAGTTTTAATTGAAAGGAAAGTGAGAACTATTTTTTGTCTCTGGTTTTTAGCTGCGGTGGTCTTTTACATATATTAGTAGTTCTCAGTTTATCTAAGACATTATTTTTCATATATCAAAAACAATTTTAGAGTTAAAAAGTCATGACAAAATGGCTTTATATTTAATGAAATATTATCACTAAATATTATGTATTTAGGAATAATTTGAGGTAACCGATCATTTATTAACATATATAAAGTCCATTTTTAGATTAAAATCTAGATGTTGTGGCTATTCATAGTAATGTGCATTTAATCTTTGTCCATTAAACACAGCTAGAGTTAGAAATGAGAAGGAACGTGTTTTATCTTAAACTGATATTAATTACATTCAACAATTTGTTTTCTTCTGTGGCATTTATCTTGTTTTCAGAATTAAAAAAGCCTTGCAGTTTTGAAAGGGAGAAATACGAGGAAGCTCAGTTTCCCATTCCTTAAGCAAAAGACACCCAACTTGAAAACATATTTATATTTGAGTTAATATTTACATAAGGGAAATCCATAATCAGCAGAGCAATGCTGTATTCCAAGCAAGTCAGGGAAAACTTGTGGAGTTGTATATGGTTGTACATATAAAAATTAATTTGCCCCCAAATAATCTATTACTGTCTTTGTTGTAGCAACCCTTAAGGTCAAAGCCTTTGTCCTATCATCTTTGCTTATAGTGTAAAACGTACAATTGGCCTCAAAATAAAAATAATTACAATTTCATTTAACGTGCAAATTTCCAGTTATAAATTACCTCAAATCAGAATACTGGCTGAATACATTTGTTTTTATGGAAATTGAAATGTGCCTCTTTTCTGCCCTTCCCCCAAGCCTTCTTCAGAAGATCAGCCTCAGGCGAAAATGGTTTTAAGTAGACTAAAGCTGCTGGTAAACACTTACCTTTGACAATATTATTGCCTAATGAACATTGCAGAGAAGGGAGTATGCAGTGCAAGTGTCTGTCTGTGGCTGCAACCTACATGCAATCCTTGTGCCAAGTACGTACTGCTAATAGGCAAATATACACAAAAGAAACAGACCCTTTGATGGTATAATCCCAAAAATACTTAAGTGTCACACAGTTAATTTTTTTTTATTAAAAATAACTCTTGAGTTCTTCTTGAACATTTTTATGTTTGTGGATGAAGGAGGTTAAGTGTAGTTCTTGTGCCTGTTTGCAACTTGTTCTGTTTTTTTTTTTTCCCCCTTAGTTCAACATGACTTTTCCTTCTTTTTAATCACAGATATGCCCCAAAAGAATCCTCAACCCTGATCCTTGTGAAATACTCGTGGTTAGCAGGCAGGTAAAAATACATCACAGACTTTGCCAAAGCAGACCTCATTGTTATTATCAGAGGGCTAGATCTTCAGGTCAAAAACAAGTATTTCAAAACAGCTTCCCATGCGGGTTTTACTTTCCTATAAAAAAAGTTTCAAAGAACAGCTAACCTGCCTTGTTCATTGGAAATCATGTCATCGTTCTTAAAGTTCATCATAAAACTTGTGTTTTGCTATTGGTTTTCTTGAACACTGCCAACTTTGATATTGTTTGTATCAAAGACAACAAAAAATCATTCCCACATTTTAAATCTATCACTGTTTTATGCTCTTATGCATTAAGGTATGTGAATAATCTCTTTTTTTTAAAGAGTCTTGAGTTCCTTTTGGGATTAGATGGAAGATCTTTCAAGTGCAACACTAAGAAGCAGTCACATTTCAAGTCAGAATTTTTGCTCCAATGGGATATTTTTTGAGTAATATTTCTTTCCATTTTAACAGTAGTTTTACTTCATGATGGTTTTATATTGATTTCAGGCCACATTTTTATGTAGTGGGAAATAAATATTTTTTTGTAAAGTGAATGCCCAAGACCCATTGAAAAACATCTCTCCTTAGCAACATACTCGTAGGATTCAGTATAGTTTGCTCAGACATGTTATTTTAGAATGACCTTTACATGTACAGTATGATGAATTTTTCTTTTTATTTGCTTGTAAAGATGTTGTGATCAAGGGGTAAAATAAATATTGCCTTTTTCAGCTATCAAAAAAAGAGTGACAAAGGAAACAATCTTTTTTTTTTTTTTTTTAAAAAAAAAACATGTTGGCACGCAGAAGTGATGTCTCGTTTTGGAAAATATGTATTTTTAAATTCAGAGGTACAGCAAAGCCCGAGTGAAACATAAACAAAGATCAATTGTATGCAATTCAAATAGTATCACATACTATGGAACTCACCTTTTTGGAGCCTAAAGAAGAGAGAGATTTCTATTGTTCACTGATGGAATGAAAATGTGTTTAGGTGTATGGAAAAATATATAAGAAACTATGCAGAAAAATTGAAAGTTGATCATTCTGAGGTCAGTAGCATTTCTGTCACAGACTCTAAATCCTGACCTATGTTCTTTTGAAGAATTAGTATAATGTTCTGCAAATCATTTCTAGGATTTGAAAACAAATATTTTCAGTCGTATAAGCCGTATAATTATGAAATTATACAGCACAGTTATTTCTCAAGCAATTTGGAAATCTTTTCTTAAAATAATTTACCTTATGTACGTAGTGATCAGAAACAGAAATAGCTTTCTGCTTACCATTCTGGAAAAGATGGAATTCGTCATCTGCCATGAAGACCCTAGAAAGCAAAGAAAATATTATTAGTTATTATACTTTTATCTGCAGGAATTCAAGCTGCCAAATAATGCATCAGCATCAAAACAAAAAAAAATATATGTTCAAATCATCGATCAATAGTTTAGTGCAGTTTTGAATATATATTACATGTACTTAGCAGGTACCAGACTAGAGAAAAAGTACAAGCTATTATGTATATCTGTATTTAGAACTGTATGCCAGCTGGAATTTATCTGTACAGTGTTCATAAAATATGGACGCAGGATCTTGGCATCCAACCAGTGATTGTGCTTTTGAAAATAAAACCATGGGCTGGCTATCGCTCCTCTGTGTATTAGGAGAAAACAGGATAAAGCATGTACATAAAGGGTTAAGATATAGAGACAATTTTCAGCAAGACGTTAAAGATTTTATTCGTCACTCATTGAGAACATTGCCTATATATTTTTTAATATTTTCACAGATATTAAATGAATCGATGTTTTCATTTTGCTTTAGAAAGATAGTGCTGGTAGGCTGTAAGTCTGCAATGCTTAGGCTGAAGTACGAAGTACACCACACACTCATCAGTGTGCTTTAACTGGGGCCTGCAAATGAAATATAGGATACTAGGTAACTCTCTGTTCCTCCTTCTATTCTATTCCCCCTTTCAGTCCATCTTACACCTGACGTAGCAGCTATTCTGCTTTATTTAGAGAGAAATGAATCACTGCCACCAGCTTCTTTAACTAAAAGCTGAGCAGAGTGATCGCTTTCCTTCAGTATCTACACAGAAAGGATTCTGACTTTTCTATAAAATCTTGTGCTATATGTCCCAATTGTACAGTTCAAGAATAAAAACTCTTCAGGACAATAGTTTAAATTTTGCCATAATTTCTCATACAGAGTACAACATTACTCCTACTGAAATGGCCAGGGTTAGATACAGCATCTGTCTTGTACATATTTATCAGAGGTAAAATAAGGAGTTTTATGCCAAAGGAGGGAAAACATTTAAAACCCACTTTTAATTCTTAACTAGTTTCTTCCTTTGAGAAAACTAAATCCTAAAGTACACATGCAAGGGAGAGAATTAAGGAATTCAATTTAAAATTATGTTTAGAAAACGTTACTATAACCAAGAGATACAGTCACAAATCACTTCGAAAAACAATGTTGTCATCTAGGTAGTGTTATTACTTTTAAAGAAGAGAACAACAAACTGAACTAAATGACAGACTGATTCTAGGCGCTTACCATGACCACGTGCACTGCTGGATGAAATATCCCTATTTACAGGTAAGGGAGTGTCCAGCCAGAAAATTCCCCGAACAGAAGCTACCTTCAAGGGGTTTACCTTGGGCGAAAAGGGAATTTCCACAGTGCTCAGCACTGTAGAAATTCAGGCCCAGCCTAAGTTGCAGCACAGCACAAGTTATAGGGAGTGGAGTCTGGATAAAGCTAATGTAAATCAGAAAAGTCCCCGCGGGCTGCTCTAATTTGTGCAGAGATTTATTGGCCCATATCCAGCCTTGAGTCTGAGCAGCTACAGAGATGGCTTAAAGCCACTTTTGCTCCGTTCTTTGTGGGCTATGTCTTCTGTATGGTGCTTCATGTGAGATATAGCACAGAACATCTCCCTTGCTTCGTTTATGAGACACAGGAAAACAGGGTCTCCCTCAGCCAGAGAAGCCATATTGCATGTAAGTTTAAAGAGAGCCCTTTGAAGATCCCTCTCAGCTGAGCCAAGTTCCCCAAAGCATTGTCTTCTGTGTTCCCAGAGATCCTGCTCCTCAGCTCCCTCAGTTTGCAGGTCCCCCACCTGGGGGAGGTGATCATCAGTCCCCCGCCTGTTCAGGGCTGTTACAGAAAAAATCCACTAATATCAGCAAAGTAATCCTTGCCCAGCTTGCGAGTCCCCTGCCACAAAGCCATAATCATTTTTTTTTTCAAAGCTATTTGTAAACCAATAAAATGTCAGCATTTCATAAATGAACAAAAGTTCTCCTTGACCTCCGAAGGAATTATATTTGTGGGAGGGTGGATTTTGTCTCTAAATCTAATCTTTAATTCCTAAGATTCCACAACACGAGTTACAATGCTGTAAGAAATGAACTGAAAATTGTGGGCCCATCCCCTACATATCCGCCACATCTGGCAGCCTCCAGACTGATGGATAATTTGGTCAGTATTTTCACACTGCAGTCTTTGGAGCTTTTGTCTAAAGTTAAGCATGTGCTTTAATGTTCTGCTAAATCATGGATTACATGGATTCATGGGAGGAGAGCAGCTGAAAGTAAAATAACTTTAGTATGACAGCTAATGTATGAGTTCTTTTTGGACATAAATCATTCTTAATAACAGGTTTGTGTATAGAAGAGAATTATTATTTCAGAAGTGAGTCAAAGCTTCTCCTACCTTTTGCTTTCACTGGCTCAAATAAATAACTTGAGTGGATGTGAGCATGACCACCCGATTCTCAAATCTGGTTTGAGAAATGCTAACAAGTTTTTGATTTGCTTTTTTCAAATCCCATTTGTCTATTATATTAATGTTGCAACTACTTTCAGTGTGTCTGACAGTGGCATTAGAAATGTCAGAAAACCCTATTCAGTTCTGTAGTTCCTGCTTGCTCACTGCAGTTGCAGAATCAATAAACAAAAACTCATATTTTTAATCACAGGCTCCTGAAGAGGGCAGCACGTTCTAGATGTTATTGAACTGTAAGCCCTAACGTGCCAGCCCTGGCTTTACTGTACTGCACATAGCAGAAGGAGAATCAAAACATTCTGGATACTTTGTGTAGACGGTTCCCATGATACAAGAAGTTAGTGAAGGTTCTAGGCTGTTATTGACCAAGGTCAAAACTGTATTTGATTATTAAAGAGAACATTCAAATTAGCTACCTGAAGCAATGTATTTAGAAAGAGATCAACAAAATACCAGCAAGGAGTACTTCCATGAGGAATATGTTTTATCTTTAACGCTGTAGATAACTTTTCCTATTGGCAGTGCATTGACTATCAAAACTACTAAAGGGGTTAGATTTAATTATCTCACTTCTTTGCACATTTCATCTCAATTGCTATGGCAACATTCAGTTGCCTCAGCAGCAATGTACACTTTAATCAGATATTTCTTCACTCATTTCTCTGTGCACCACAGCAGTGTAGTCAAATTTACAGCCAAACCCTGATGCATCTGATAACATTTCGTAGGAATTAATGGCTAGGTTTCCCCTGCCCCTCATCCATACCCACAAATATTTCTAGAGTTTTGCACCCTGATGAGAAAGGCTTTAGGAGATGAAAAGAGTGTATACTTTAAATCTTTTGTACTTCACTGATCCTGTGTTGTTTTTCTGCCACCTTTTTCATATGGCTTCTACTTATTCAGTAACTCTTCCCATCAAGCTAAGGGCAGGTCTTTTGGTCCCTGCAGGAACTCTGTCAGGGCTGAGAACAGGAAACACAGTAATTGGGCAGACAATATGGTTCCTCCTGTATTCCACCCTGCCCTGAAAAGCTTTCTGTTTAATTACCCAGCCCTGATTAAATGCTTTGTCAGACTACATCATAGTTCTGTAAACTTCTTGGCCCAGAAACCAGGAAAGTAGGCTAAAATAAAAGTAATTAGGGGTGATGAGCAGATACTGGGGACTACATATTGAAATGCAGACAGTAAGTAGAGTCAGGAAGCTAAAAGTAGATGAGGGTGACTGAATTCAGTTTATGGGAAATCTTGATATTTCTGACATAGAATATTTTCTGGTTTTAAAACATGTCACCATCAAGGCAAAGTGGGAACAGAGATAAGTTCCTAATGGTGCCTAGCTTCTATGATGAAAAACATATTAGAAATGCATTAGATTGACTGAATTAGATTGGATTGCAGTCAGACATATAGGAAAGAATGATAGACATAGGGCATTAAAACATAATTCTGCAAATTTTTAAGATTGTCTTTAAAAAGTCAATCAGTTGATTTTGCTTTTTTACATCAGAGCAAACATTCTACACAGCTTTTTGTTTCTACTTGTGTTTTTCATAGATGTTCATCTGCTTGCAAGTAGTAAACTATCACAGCTCATTTTCAAATAAGGTCTTGGATTACTGCTGGGTAGATAAAGTATTGGCTTGGGCCAGTGCTGCCCCAGAGAGGTATAATGGAGTCAGTCAGAGTCAGAGCCGCTCTACATCTTGTCAATGATAACAAAGTCTGTTCAGCCTCCCTGACCATGCAATATAAATTCTCTCTCTACAGTACACCTCCTTGTGATACACAGCTGCCTTTTGTAGAGACTTCATAGCTCAAGATACTGAAAGAACATAAAAGCATTGACTTGTTATGAAAATATACCCAAAAAATGTACCCAGTGTACTTTTCATACATGTCAAGAGATCCAATGACATGTAACATGAAACATGAAAGCCCACATTATATGGGATGTTTCTGAGTATATGGGGAGACTTTTCCAATAGAGATGCTGAAGACTAACATTTGTGGGCCCATGTCATGGAATCATAGACTCACAGAATTGTAGAATGTCTTGAGTTGGAAGGGACATTAAAGATCATCAAGTTCCATTACTCTGCCACAGGCAGGGACACCTCCCACTAGACTGGGTTGCCCAAAGCCCCATTCAGCCTGGCTTTGAACACTTCCAGGGATGGGGCATCTGCAGCTTCTCTGGGCAACCTGTTCCAGTGCCTCACTACCCTCATAGTGAACAATTTCTTCCTTATATCTTCTCTAAACCTACCCTTTTTTAGTTTAAAACTGTTGTCCCCTGTCCTATCACTACTCTCTCTGCTCAAGTCTCTCCTCATCTTTCATGTAGGCCTCTTTAGGTACAAGAAGGCTGCAATAAGGTTTTCCCTGATTCTTCTCTTCTCCAGGCTGAACAAGCCCAGCTCTCTCAACCTGTCTTCATAGGAGAGGTGCTCCAGCTCTCCAATCATCTTCATGGCCTCCTTTGGGCCCTCATGTGACAATACTGTTTCCTAATCCATCAGCAAAGCGCTATATTTTTAGGCTTGTTCTGAAAGAGAAACTACAAGTTACAGAATCTCCATTGCTTTTTCCCATCAGTGTTTCTGCAGATGTACACACAATCCCTTTGAAATCAGTGAGTCTGTTCATATAAATAAAAATTATGTTCATGAGACTGGTCCCAGGAGTTTAAAATAGGTATTTCCTTGCAGCATTGTATATACAATATAAGCTTTATATATAACTATGTAAGTTTTAATAATACGTCCAAACAATATTTGTGCCATAGAGAATGCAAAGATCATTTAAAGTTCAGTTTGTAATTCTGTACTAAAATTGAAATGAAAAAACCACCAACAACTTATACCTAAAAAATCCAATATCCATGCACAGCTGAAGATCACAAAATGTTTGTAGTAACTTGTTCCACTTAGAAAATTCATTTAAAAGCTGATTCATGTAACATGGGAAGAGCTACGCTGATTTCCACCAGCTGGGAATCTGGTGCATGGTCTTTATAATAATAATAATTTTATAGTGCTGTAATTATCTATGCCATATACAACTGGGAATCTATGCCAAACAATATATTCATTGTTTGAATAGTTTTTAAAGTAGAGACTATTGTAAAAGATATTGCAACCCCCCATGAAGAACACTGCCTGGTCATTAGAAGATGCTTTTTGGACCATGTGGGATTTTGCTGCAGTACAGAAGAGAGGAAACATTCTGCAGAGGCTCAAAGACTGTCTGAAGAAAGATGCAAAAACAGAAATGATCTGAAAATGTGGGAAATGACATTTATTATTTGCTCCTCTCTGCACAGTGCTGTATAATTTTTTCATTTTACAAATGTACAAAATATAACTGAGTTTAAGGCTGGCATGTTTGGGATTATTCATGTAAATTTCCTGTTATATATTACAGTTATGGATCATATTTTCCTATTCTTTTGAGTTTTGTCTAAAATTGTAGGAAAAACCTACACCAAAATAGCATAAATAAGTTATATATACAAAAAGCTGACTTGTTAGCAGTAACGTACTTTAAACTCTACTGAACATTTTACCTGTTTGTGTTTACTTCTAATAATCAGAAGCAAAACCTTTTCAAACCTTTTTTTTTTAATCTTTTTTTTTTTTTTTGATGGGATGTGGTTTCTGTATGGCATAATAGGACATAATATAATATAATCTCTAAAATGAGGCATGCCACACAGTTCTGTATGAGAGAACAGTTCTGACCAGTTATCAGTAGTTTACAGATTTTTGCCATAGGTCCCCTATATTTTTCAGTAATAGTTTGTCTCCTCCTTGTTCCTTCATTAATTCCTCAAGTAGATGTTTCCTTAGCTTCTGGGCTAATCTGACCTCATCCCTCATTCTGAGGATAGCAAGGTACATTTTCTATAAGCTCCAAAACTCACTTCAGAGAACCCGGCAACAGGATTGCCCTTGGCTTCCTCCCACTCCTTGGGAGCCACCACCCCACCTGCTGCAGGCATATTCCCCAAGAGCTGCTGCTGTGAGTACAGCCCAGATCCTCCTCCTGATCCACCAACATGAGCATCTTCTTGGGATTACATTGTCTTGGAACAATTATTTGCAGCCCAAATGTCCTGCCTCAAGAAGAGGACATGGAGCCCAGCACTACTGACTGCTGCAGCTCTGTTTTTCATATGGTTACCAAAGAAAAGAGAAATTTGCATGACAGAGAGACAAGATGGCATGACAGGACAATCATAAATTCTAAAACTGAGTAAAATTCTCCAGAGTTTTTTGTTGTCTGCCTCCCCACCAATTTGCAGGTGTTCAACACATTTACTTCTCCCTTCCCCCAGAGACTCACTGCTCCATACATTGCTTGGAGCAACCTCTTTTTTTTTAGCTCTCCACTCCCTTAGTTTCAACTCTATTCAAGTTTAAAGAACCTTTCCATAAAGCCTGATCAATACAGAGCTCATTTCCTTTGTTTAGGAAATTATCTTATTTTTTTTACATCTTAATCAAGCTGGAGAGTAGAACTACTACAGAGGCACTGCTCGTTTTTTGTTATAAACACACATATACATACATGCATATATGTATATACAGAATTTGTGTATGCTCTTACTGTAGCACTAATACTCCCTAAAGGTATTATTATGTTGTTAGACAAATTAAAATTAAACAAGAGGTAAAAGTGCACTTGAACTGAAAACTGTTAAAAAAGGCCTACAGGCAAGACAAAAGTGAACAGCAGGAATTTCTCCAGCTGTTTGTGCCTAGGAGTTCCTCTGGGCCTACTGACTGTGCTCCCACTCTGCTGCAGGAAGTGCAATTGCAAAAACATTCATGCAAGTGTTGTGACTTTCAAGCAAAATGACATGCGTGATTTTTTCTCTGCCTTAAGAAAGAAATGGAGGGAATTTCTCATTAAGCTACAGAACTGAGTGGAGAGGGATGTTGGGAATCCATAACAGATGATCCCAGCAACAATAAGCGTAAGATAAAGCTCTGCCCAGGTCGGAAGTGTAATGGAAGGCAGTTCTGCTGACAAGCACAGCTAATAACAGGAAAGACTCAGCAGGAATTGGTGGGTATATGAGATCAATTTTGAGAACTTTTCTAAAAAATCATCTTCTGATACAGTATTTTTATTGGGGAGTCAGTGAAGTCTCATAAAGGATATCTGAGATAACTGAAGTGCAGAATTTGACATGGCCAAAGCATATATATTGAGATCAAGGACTCAATGATAAAAAACAATATTAGTAGTATGTGTTATATATATACTAAGTTTGGGGTTACAAATCACACTTTATGCAGGTGCAAATGGATGCACTCCTTAGAGGTGCAGATAAACAAACTGAATAGATCATTTATCTTTGCAAATAAATTTTTAAAGTTTACTACTTCCCTTTGTTCAAACCTCAACACCATGTATGTCAAAGTGAAAGAATTTGCTGTGTAAATTATTATGCATTTTATACTGAGAAAAAAAAATGAGATGACTCAATATCCCAGTCATATAATGAAACAAGGAACTGTAATTTAACCAATTAATTCAGTTATTTTCATGACAGTGTTACCCAACAGTTATCACTACCACAGTGTATCTTTGTTGACTTGGAAGTGATAAAAAAACAAAGAACATTTGGACCTGGAGATGAGTACATGGAGATATGGTAGGAAGGAAGATTAAGAAAGCATATTTGATCTAATTTTTTCAATGCTGTAATCCCAATGGTACTACTGGAAGTGCTCCCAATTTGCACCATGGCATAAGAAAGCATTTCTTCCTCTGATTTTATGTACTTGGAAACTGTATCTTACTGATGGCTATATTTGTAGTTCTTCTGCTATATAATGAAAGGAAATTTGGTGAAAATGAAAACAAAAGAAATATTAATGCATGAATCAGAATAATATAACAAATAGGGATGTGGCTTTCTCCTGGTGAAAATGGAAATTAATCTCTTCTGCTTTGAGCACTTTGGCTCTAAGCTCAAGCCTTATAATCAGTGCATCATGCATACTAAATGCAAGTAGCTCAGATTCATACAATTTTTTATCATGTGAAACTAAACAATTTGTATATAAGAGCCTATTTTTCCTTTGGAATAGAGCTCTGTGAAACAAAGAGATCCTTACATTAAACAACACCCTCAAAGACACTTGTCTTTATAGGTTATTTCCATGCTCAGAACTGCCAATATGAAATGTACTGTTTTTGTTCAACAGATCTACTCTTTGGACTAAATCCAGTTTCCAAGTTCTTGGGAGAGACTTTCACTTCTGGATCAGGCCCCTTGTGTATATTCACATTCATGTATGATTACTTTAGTAGAAAAAGTGTTTTTATTCTCGCTTCTGATGGAGTGAACTGAATTCTCTTTTGGCATTACTTACTGCATCAACAGCGAGATTTATGCAGCCTCAGTATGTTTAAATTGTGTTACACTAAAACTGAACTATCCCAATGAAGGGTAGCAGAAAAACTAAGATTTAACTGGGAACATCTTTAGTAATAGCAGGATGCATGAGATAAAAGGAGCCCAGCTTGGCCTTTTGCAGTCCATATGAGCTGTAAAAGATATTTTTATTACTGAACAGAGAAAATTAGATAAATCCTCTGAGACTTAAAGCACGTGGAAACCTGTTCTACCATTCTTACAGTCACTTTTCATGATGCAATTGCACTAAAATAGTTCCTTTTTTGAAACAATTCAATTGTTTAATTGTTTTTGCCTATGAGTAGAACACATTTAATAAAACTCTTGTACCCTTTTTACACCTTTGTATGATAAACATTCTGCTTGCACTCTATCCTTGTTGCTTTCTCTGGCAAAACTTGGCATATGCTGTAGGTTCATGTTTTGTTTATTACATGCAATATTTTAAAGAACATTTGTGGAAAGGAAATAAAAAATAAGGTTAATGTGCACATGCATGCACGTGTATTATGGCTGAGACTGCCAAAGGAGCATGAAGAACACAGACCCCCATCCCTGGTTGAAATTCCATAGAAGGCAGGCTTCCACAGCAATCCCAGACTATGCCTACAAGAAAATTTTGCTGCATTTATTCAGGTATGCACCTTAAAGCAAAACTTCAGTGTGATCAAGTACCGCACACATAGTAATGAGCCTTGCAATTTCCTGACTAGGTTTTATAAGGAGAGCTCATGCCTCTGTGTCTCCTCCCTTTGCTGCTTATGTCCTGCTTTGCACCTTCCACTCCCTCTTTCCTTAAGCCTTCACAGCAACCTGATGGACTTAGCAGGAACCAGGGTCATCGTGGTGATCAATGACTTGGGCTGTTGAGCATTCAGCCATTGATCACACTGAATAGATTCATATATCTTAGGCATGCCATCACAAGCAGCTGCTTCTACTTAGCTTGCCAGCTTTCTGTCACCTCGAGGATTCAATGAGGTTCAGAGGCAGTGTGAGGAGGTTATATAATTCTGTCAAGAGATTATGTCTTTGATTTTTTTCATCTCCTAGACCTACATGTCTACCCTTTGGGGGTCTATCACAGACTGAGAACTTCCAATATATTACATACCATAACACAGCAGTATAAAGACTGCCATATAAAATATATAAACGTCTTTCCTTTGAACAGAATAGCAGGAGCCTTCACTCCTTTCTTTTATGAAAGAACATTACATAATGCTGAAGAGAAACCGCAGCTGTATTCGTGTGCACACACATGGTTTGCTTGTAATCCAAAACACATTCCCATAACCTGTCAGGTATTATCATATCTAGGGTTCCTTCTCTCTCTGATGTTTAAATATTCTGTGCCCAACTTGCAAGAGTAAAAAGTAACTTTAATCACTTGGATAAAATATTCTCAGTTTAACAACTTTACTGGGAAAAATATATATATTTTAAAAGGACACTGGGAGCCTGAATACCACTTTCTCATCTAGAAACTTGTCATGTAGTGTAGCTGAAAAAGATTAAAGTCCCTTTTTCACTCC
Organism: Penelope pileata; assembly: GCA_013396635.1. Lineage (NCBI taxonomy): Eukaryota > Metazoa > Chordata > Aves > Galliformes > Cracidae > Penelope > Penelope pileata. Next base: position 444,863 of record WBMW01002728.1, on the reverse strand, counting down.
ATTTTCTCCCTGTTTACTTAGCACAGGTAGTTTGCGCTCTGGCTCACATGCACCAAAAGTACAAAGCTGCCCCAGTTTCTGCTGGTACTGTTTCCCAGCTGCCTGCCCTGCCCCTTCACTGCAAGATCGCAATCCCAACGCCTGGCTGGCAGATGAGGGCAAAGACTGTTTCAATTAACAGGCAATGTGATGGAGGTGGTTAATGTACAGGCACATGCTTCTCTTTCTTGTCCCTGTAGGTTGACAGTAATTTCCAGCAGAGCTGTAAGATGGACAGCTGTGAGCAGAAATATCCAAAATCATGGCAGCGACATCTGGCAGAGCTTGTCTGTCAAGGACCCATGACAGAAAGGGTGGTTGGCAGCACAGCTCTGCAGGCAGGGGGCTGCTGGATACACGCTGGAAAGATCAGACCTGAAAACCTTGCCAAACAGCAGGCAAAGAGAGAAAATAAGCACAGTGCTCTGGATCAGGACAAAGCAATGTTCTGGTGATGTCCTATTCCAAAGTTTTAACATAATGCTAAGAGGATTCACAGGCCTCAGGCAGGCTGGATGTGCTGGGCTGAGCTCCTGTTAGAGAAAAAGATGTATAGGGGAGAATACAAAAGTGTTCAGGACTAATTACGATGACTATGCTAGGAATATTCCCTGGTCTTCCAAATAATGCTTCCAAATATTCACAGAGCAAAATTGTTTGTGAGCATTTTCTAGGAATTAAAAAAATGCTCCAACATTAAGAGATTTTCTTTTATAAATTGGTCATCTTGAAAAAATTCAAATTGACAGTGTCCCTTTTAATGATACACTTCAAAGCTTTATGAAATCTCCTTGTCAAATGAGACTACTACTTTAACACATATTCAAAGAGGTGTATGCAGCTTGAAAATGGATTAAACAGCCAGGAAAAGAGGTCATTTTCTGCTATACGATTGCAGTTTCAGGGCTTTAATGAATCTGGAGAATTTAACAATAAACAAGGCACATAAATTAAGTTGATTTACTATGCAATCTGCTACTTAAAAAACAATGAAATAAAGACTTAGGGCTTCCTATTCCAGCACCTTGCCATTTTTACACTTTATCATAATAAAAAATGAAAATAAAGTGCTATCAGTCAGTCTCGCAGGATTTCATATTAGCTTTTCACATAAACCAGGTGCAAGCTATTAAAGGATAGGCTTCCTCTATACTTTAAAAATTCAGTTAAAAAGGAAAGAACTGTTTAAAGCTAATCTCTATAAGTTGGGAATTTTTGGTGTCTATTTTGGCTGTCTAGATGCATCAGCTCTATTCCTGAGAAATTGGAATCTTGCACAGCCCATCTGAATTCACAACAGAAGATAAAAAATTAAAATAGAAAGTTATGGGAGTGTTATTTTTAACCAGAGTAATTTTAATTGAAATTAAAACAAATGCAAACACATCTCTCCATGTTAGGTTTGGTATAACCCATTTCAAAACAAAATCCATCACTCAGACTAAAACTAAGGTGACATTGTCACTTTAAATCACAACTCTGTATTTCAGCAATTGGCATCTCATGAAGTGCCTGTGCCACTTGCAAAATATTCAAGGACATTATTAAACAACATCTACAACCTTCTTAATGTTATTTAAAAGAAAAATCAGGTTTTTCATCTCTCTAATTTCTTTGCCTCTTCAAATACTGTTATTAAAATTCTTTTTCACGCATCCTCCTTCCTCCTTTTCTTTCAATTTTAATTATTTTTTTTATTTCTAAATTAATCCTTTGTTTGAACTGCTACTTTTGAGAGAGAAGAAAAGTTGTACAAGGAACAGCTGAATGTTTGCCAGTTTGCTTTGAGTCCTTTCATGCTCTTTTCTGAGACCAGATTCTACAAGGTGCTGAGCATCAGGCAACTCACTGAACACTGAGGGTGCTGAGAATTTCTTGCAAGAGCCTATCATATTGCAGGATCATGCCTTGCACAGCAAGTTCTCCAAGTGATGACTATTTATGTTTCACTGAATAGACTTAGCATAAATTTTAACATCTCTGTTACGATTGCCTTTTTTTTTTTTAAGGGGAAAAATGAAATATTTTCCATGACCATATCACTCAGCACTTTGAAAATTAAGTGCATAGCAATGCCACCCAAAAAGTCTGGCAAAGAACCAGATGTCAGAGTTACAAATGCACACAAAAAATGGAATACATTACAGGCAATTACAAGGTATGTAAGTACTTCGGTGTTGAGAAAGCATCTAGATCATTTAGATCATTGTAAGTCCTGTCAGTCAAGTAATAACTCATAACAAACATCACCAAGAAAGCATGGAATCAAAGCATGAATGACCCTCAAAGCACTACACACATTGTGCTGTTCAGCTGGGTTGCTTTGGTTTGTGTTACAAATGCAGCACTAAGGAATATTGTATATACATGTAATAACTAAAACAGGAATTTCAAATGTTTTAAAGAGTCTTTTGAATTAATCACAGTAATATTAACCTAAATTGCTTATATAACATTTTTCATTCTGTTACACAGATAGCATACATATTCATTATTCCTCCACTTCCCACAGATAACCGCTGATATTTTTTTTAGCAGATGAAATAAATACTCAACCACTAAGCCTGAGGTTGGACAGACCTGGTCTAGGGATAAGGACTGGAATACAGTTGTATAAATATATATACATGTCATTATAATACTATGATTTATGCTGCAATATCCTAGCTATGATTTCCAACAGAGCCATTTTGAAGGATGCCAAGTATTTAAAAACAAAATTCTCACCCTATTCTTGAAATTGGAATCAAACACCCCTTCTGACAACAGAAGTAACAATATAAAGATGTATTGTAGAAAGTAGGGATAATGAAAAACTGAAAAATTGGTATACAAAATGTGATTTGAGATGTGGTTTGTCTGATACATAAAAAGCTCTGCAATTATTTGCTAACTCCACATCAAGATCTCAAACAAGCAAAGGTTTGTTATCAACCTACCTTCAGCAGTGTCCATGCACTGCACACAGCAGTAGCCAGCAGGGTCCAAGGACCAAAGCAGTCCTGTGAAGCTGACTCTGACCACCAGCAATCAGCTGGGAAGTTGCCAGGAAGCTCTTGGTAAACTCTACACAGAAGATAGATTCCCACAAACATTTCCCAGTAGTTTGCTGAGCAATAATTTGTTTAGAAAATGCTAGCAGTAAGTTTCCATTCAAGAACAAATACAACTCTGAGCCAATTACAGAATGACTTTACATCAGCTCCATCCTTTCATGATTCTATATAAAATAACATTAATTAACCCTACATATCTCAAAAATCTCCTATTAGAATGACAAGCATTTATTCTGAATATACACAAGCTAAACAGTTAAGAAATACTAGATTAGGAAGGAGAAAAAAAAGGAAAGAAGACTAAAAGTTCTTTTTCCTAAAGAATAAATTTTGAACTAGTTTACTCAATTCGTATCAGAAAATATCAAGCAAAAATCTTAAATCTTCACAACTTATTCTATTTTAGCCATTAAATGCAGCTATTCCTAATCATACTTTTGTTGTTGTTGCTTCTGTTTTGCTATGTTTTTGTTTGTTTCTTTGTTTTTCACTCTGGCTTTCTCTCAAGCATAGATATACCACCAGGAGTTGGACTTGATGCTTGTGGGTCCCTTCCAGCTGAGGATATTCTATGACTATTCTATTCTATAGGAGGTGCTCCCCTTGCATCTCCTTTCCTTTCCCCAAACTGACGCAACACCTGTTGTATCAGCGAGAAAAGCTTGTGGTGATTTTTTCAATCCGTACTATCTTTTAGTAGTCATTCAGTATCAGCATGCATCTATACATCAGCAAAAATTTTCTTTTATCATGTGAATTTCTAACATTAGATGGTCACCTTTCCTAGAAAGACATCAAATTAGTTTATTCTATAGACAGTTCACTGTGGAGTTCTTTTTGAATAGCTTCCTAATAAGTAAATGAATGTACTGTTTTTTGCTGATTGAAAGTGCCTCCATCAGGGTACAAAAGCAGACTAAGCAGCCGTGTCATATTTCATCTGTTCTCAGGTCATTGAATTGATTCTTTATTTAATACTGAATAGACTTCAAGATTCTGTAATTAACACCCAGGCTACTGCTAGTACATGATCTCAGCACTCTCTACATTATGGAAGTGATTACTTCACTTTTCTTGTGACCCTGCTTTTGCTGGCTGTTCTGAAGATTTACCAAAAACTGGTTGTTTCTGCCCTCAGTAATCTGAAAGTGCATTATCAATGGAATTATTTTCCTTTAGACATCAGACTCAATGAAAACGCTTACTTTTAAATAGCAAACAAAAATATTGTTTTTTAAATTAGTTCACATTTAGCATTTTATTTATTGCCTTAATGCTTTTCTAAGGATCACCAGGATTTTTATGAAGTTGGCAGGTTTGCATGGGTATGTTTTTTTAATAATTGTAGTTACCAATACATGTCATTAAAACTAAAATATCTGAAGTGCTTAAAAATAACATTCATAAGAATCTGAGAGTAAATGATGTTAATGATGAGAGCACCTCAAAACGTATACTTTAACAATACACAAAATAAGGAAAGCACAACACAAAATTCCTATATCAACTCAAGTGCTAAAAAAACCTGTACCGGAGCCAAGATACCTGGTATCTTATCTAAAGCTCCAGGAAATCAAGTTTCAAACACTGTAAAATGTTAAAGATGGGGGATCTAGCTACCAAACTCCTTATTTAGGTGCCCAAACCAGATTTCTAGAGCAGAGAATCAGCATTTTTGATAGGGATCTCACAGTAAATTGACCTTTCCTGGTGAAAAGATACATTACCTGTAACCAGCTGCTAATTCTGCTGTGACCTGCCCCATGTCCCAGGGCTATGGAGGTATGGTATACTGTTTTCTTTCTTGTCTGGAGCAGTTTTCCCAGCCCATGTAATTCAGATGTATATTGTCAGCAGTGAGAGAGGCCACGTGATTAAGTGGAGAGTAGGAAGGACTAGGAGCACCCTGACTTTAATCCTGATTGAGCTACAGGAGGTATATGTGATTTTGAGGAACTGCTTGGCTTCCTTAAAGCATCAGCCAGTTCACTAGGCTGGATAAGAAGCCCTGCTCTGAAAACCATGGCTGTAACATCAAAGTTAAGCATTACTTGTAAATAAATTAAGAGGAGGTAAATCTTTGTTTGTTTGTTAAAAAAACAAAATGTTTCTAAGGAATGTCGATAATGAGGCAGCCAGGGCTGGGGAAATGCAACTAATTGTTCTCTGTAGGTACAAAAGCAGTGCCAGGTCTCTTCTGTGCTGCACGTGGGTCTGTCATGCAGTAAGTGTGCTCAGACTCCTGCAGGAGAAGGTAAAACCTGCTGGTTGTTTGCTGTAGGCAGCCAGGAAAGGTTGCCTACCCACCAGTGACTGAACCCCAGCAGCACTGGCCTTTCGAACTGAAAGAGCCTGAGAAGATATTTATAAACCAAGCAGCATTTTGGTCCTTGAGGAAAGTGCACCCTTAAGCTGAAACATGGGTAGGATGCTGCTAAACGCTTTGCCTAGTAAGAGCCTCTTCTCAGGGGGGTAAAGTGGTGGGGTAAACAAAAAGGTATACAATGTAAAACATTTCTATAAAATGTGATGAAACGTTTTTATAGTGATAAAAACAGAATCAAAGGTTCAGGTAAACTTATGGCATGAATTATGTTGTATTTGCATGCTGAAGAATATATTTAACTTCAGGTTTTTTTTAGAAAATGCTTTGAAGACAGCAGAGAAAGATATTTCTGTTCATTTCTGATCTTCATAAAGTCGAGCTATTTTTGGAAAGACAATTGTTAAAAACATTAATGTTCTTGGATGGAGCAGCACAGTTTACAGTAATTGCTACTGGAGTCTGCCTGGTGAGTGACTGTCAATATTTTCACATGAGACTCCCAGCAAAAATATGTTCTTTAGCTTGTATGAGACCAAAAAAATACAGAGAATTTGGGTGACAAACTGTAACCTTCGTTGTTTCATTTACAGTGAAAACTGCTGCAGTGACAGAGCTAGCACAGGGGCTGTGTTCCTGTGTTCTCTGAAAATAGAGTTTGCTCTGGACTTCAATCCCGTAATAAAGAAAAAGAATCCTCTCTTACCAGCCATACAAAGAAAGGAAGTAACATCACTCTGAAAATAAATATAGAAATAGGCTTTCTGGAAATATTTATACTTTGTTACTGGATAGAATGCTGAATGTACAGCCAAGCAGAGCCCACTGCTCAGCTTGTAACACTTGAAAAGGGGAAAGTTTTTAAACTTACGAAGATTCTCAGTCCGAGAATACTTTTTTTTCTTTTAAAATAACTGACTCTTGACACAAGCTTGTCTATTTCAAGGGCCAAGCATTTCTCTCACTCCCAAGTGCTCTATGAGCCTTAGGGATATATTGTCCCTGGCAAAAATGAGATAGAAATATCCTGGGAACGGGTGATTTCCATCAGGGACAAGGAAATCACTCCAAACCACATTTCATTCTGGTTACAGCATTTTAATGAGATTTGCAAGCCCATCTGAGACTGTCTCAAGAAACATTCAGCACCAAATAGTCAGCAAAAGTCCTGAAAGTTGTCCTAACATCTCAGCAGAGGGTGGATCCTGTAACTCTGGCTTTGCTGTGATATTTCTTACATTATAATTAGTATTGACTAATTAAGAAGTGACTAAGTATTGACCTCCTAATTAATTTTGAAAGAGACTGGATGACTGGAAGTACTGACCAACATTTGAGAAGGAGCTTCTTCTTAATTGTTTTCTGGAAAACAGCTTTGAAAAATCTTTTTCAATAACTTCCAAAACCCTTCATGATATGGATTTCAACTTAATCAAGAGAGCCACTCTTATTCTAATGAACACCTAACATCCTCTGAGAATACAAGCAAGTATTTGTATAGGAAATAATAAAATCGTAGCTAGCAATGTAACACTTATTGTGCAGTACAAGTGTAGATATGAGAGTGCAAATGGAGGCACCATCATGTATCTCTTCCTGACCATCTCTCAGTCACTAATAGCTTGTTTGCAGACAGTATCGCATGGATCCAAATATTCCATTGCCTTGACTCTGAGTAAAAAACCAGATTACTGAGAACAGGTTCTGTGACAATACAAGAATAAAATAATATAGGGTCTGAAATGACTGTTAAAAGAAATAAATGGTTAAGAAGCAAATCTTTAGAGGAAAAAGTGATTTTAGTTTCCTCAGAAATGAACTGTGATTCAGATTGTGCTGTTTCTTCAGTTTACACATTTTGAATTAATGTAGCATGAATTATATTGCATGAAACAATGACAATACATGAATTCTGCTCATAGAAATTACTCATCCATCAGCCACTGTCAGGTGCATTCAGAAGCATATGCATTAAGTTCTGCACTGTAAGTTCTAACAGCCTGTACGTGAACACTGCTACTTGCACAAATGATAAAAGAAGAGATAAGGAAACTTTGGGATCCCTCTGTACTGACTTTTCTTTGACCCAGGAAAGAACAATGAATGTTTGCTTTCCCTTGGAGGGGGTGCCAACAAGGCTATACAAAGAAGCAGGAGCTCAGCTGCTGCAAATTAGGACAGTTGCATTGGCTTAGTGGAACTGCATCCTTTCCACGAGCTACAGATGTGGACACAAATCTTAAAGGTTCCCTCATTATATTTTCCTCAGTATGAGGATCAATCATGAATCCTTCCATGAATCTTCAACCAGAGCTTTTCCCAGACAGTAATTTTGCAGATCTGAGTCTGATTTTCCATAGTTTTTTTTTTAATGCCCCAAAATAATTAATTCTTCTCATAACTGTGCATTTCTACTTTTGGCTCCCATATTATTTTGTTGATTTTCTAGTACTGCAGCAATAAATAAATAAATAAATAAATAAGCCACCCCTTTCTGTTTCTTAATTCACCAGCACTGTGCACTCATCAGTAATGTTCAAGGGGACCTAGGGGTACCCTGCTGTATGCTTGTTTCGTTCCTTCTCCCAGAAAAACTAACTAGTATGTCTGAAAATGAGCAAAGACCAAGCCTGTATTTATCTCAGTAAAAAGGTTGTACACTGTTCTTAAGAACTCCTTTCAGATGGAGAGACAAATTCTGTCCACATCCTTACATTTTAAAAAATTAAGGTAGATCATAAACAGAAAGGCATTCACCAAATTTTACTACAGTCTGCAGATATATCTTCTACATAGGTCTGAAGTGAAGTGATATTATATTTGTCTGGAAACAGATTTTTTTTAAGTAAAAGAACGTTTTTAATACTATGTTATTCTCATCAGTGCTATTAGTGAGGAGTAAACTCTGCCCTTGTAAATCCATTGATGTCACAGGTTTCTGATCTCTTTCTAAATGAATGTAGAGCTTGGCATAGGGTCTAAATAGGCAGAATCAAAGTGTACAGTCCTTGGACACTGCTATTGCCTTCTCTATTAGAAATTCCAGTGGTTTCTAACACATTATTTGGCAAATCCATTTTGGATGAGAGCCAAAAGACTGTTCTACTATTGGTCTTGGAAAGGCTGGTCATCCAGCAGAAATCAATAGAGGCCAGTGAAAACAAGGGAAACTAAATGAAGATTTCTGGTAGAGACTGTATGACTTCTAATCTTATAAGTGTGCTGCCATAGTGGCTGGTTTTTACTGTTGATACTTAAATTGGACACCCCTTTTAGGCGGATTACAACAAAACAAACAAAGAACAACAAAAAACACACAAACACAACTTCTGAAAAAAAAAATGTAAAAGAGAATTAACATGAAGCTGCAACAAGAAGAAGGAAACAAAGAAGTAGAATTGGGAGAGTAAGCTGATCAGGGAAGTGCGGAGGCCCTGGTGACCAGGCATAGGCACTGACAGAAGATCCTTCAGAATAAAATAGGAAACTTAAGTGTTATAAAACTTTATTTTCAGGAGAATAAAAAAGCAGAGGTTCCTAAATGTTAATTCGAAAAGAAGCATTTTTCCTCAGGCAGGGGCAGCTGGCTGTTTTTTTGTTAATAAAGCAAGAGCTGATCCAGGAAGAATTCCCTAGCAGTATGTGTATCTTTATGTGCATCCTTTTTGCAAGGGTCACATGAAATCACTATTAAATTTATTTCTTGCTGTTCTGATTTTGGTGTTTTGCTGAACTTCAGAAAATGGATGCCAACCTGAACCGTGAACTACTTTAAATCACTTCTATCCAGGTGATGATGAATGCTCTCTAGATTTTATCTGTAAAGTGGAAAAAATAAACAAGAATATATTACTCAAACCCTAAGATTTTTTAGAAGCTGAAATTCATCTAAAGGAACACTTGAGTCCTGTCTACCACCCACTGAAGTGATTAGGAATTTCAGCTAAATAAAGAATGAAGGTGATACTGAAATGCCCATGTAATCAACCTTCACAAAAAATCTAATACAAAGTTAAAACTCTTTTGAGATAAGTGCAAACATGAGAGCCCTGAAATAACACTGAAAGAAATGAAGGAGACTTTTTAAAATTCCCAACTTGTTCTTTCCTCAAAGTGCAATTCAAAACTGATTAAAAGTATTAAATCCTTTTTTATGCAAAGGGTTAATAACAATAATTCGAATAGTGGTGTGGTGTCCCATGGATACTCAATAATGAAAATTCAAATGCTCATTTCTTTAAGCCTTTTGTGTCCCTTTTCTAGATAATTGGTTTTTTACCTAATTTTTTAGGCTATTTAATAACACCTCCTGCTAGACATCTCATGTAAACTCAGCAAGACGAGGCATCCTGAGTAATAGTAAAGACTTCTGCTCATTTTAAAGCTCAAATTCATACTTTTCTTAACAAAGGAGATCCCCACTGTTAGAGTTTGGCAACCACCAGGCCAACTGCATTGGGGAAGATTGGATTAGCAGGGGCAGCTGACTGTGCGGTAAAGTCTCCACTCTCCAGTGGGATTTTTATGTAAATTCCATTACAATTCATGCTTTTTGGAGATAATGAAATGGATACAAAACACTCCAAGGTTTCCAAGTCAGCAAAATAATGAACAGGAACATTCAGAAAACTGATTTAATACATTTTTAACTTTGGACCCTTGTATGAATAGGATTGGCACTTGTGCAGTATATCACATGGAATTTGCTTTTAATACCACTGCCTAAAACCCATAGCTTTTCAGGTTATTAGTGATGTGTGAACATCAGCTATCAAGAGTTTTTCACAGTTTAAGCTCTAATAAGCTGTATCATTTTCTATGTGTTTGCCTGAAGGCAAATTTCACCAAAGATTCAGTCAAATATTTTTGGAAAAAAGAATATTTTCAACTCAGCAGCTTTAAACAACTGTCTGTGACTATGTCATAGCAATCATTATCAATGAGCTTCAAATAAGAAGAGCCTGGGGTCAAGAGGGGCCATGATCTCTATTCCCATCTTCTGTATAACTTACACAATTTCATGTTAGTAATTGCTCAGATCATGGCGTGTTTGAACTGAAACCTGGATGAATATTCTGATATTTCATCAGATTTATACTTGTTTATTGATTAAAAATTAAAATATGCATATATGTGTCAAAGTAAAAAATGGAGAACCATGCATAAGCACACACTAAGCATTTTTAGACCAGAAATACTCAGACAATATTGAATGTAGCCCTTTTTCCAGTTCAGGTGACATGAAAACCTCTCAATGCAAAAAATGCAGTGACAAGACTACCATTGCACTGAAAGTGCTCATGCCATCACATTCATCAGTCTGCTAAAATAGTAGAAGGACAAAAGACCTAATGGAGAGGGCCAAAAGAGAACATAATACAGGGAACCTGCTCTGGCAGGGGGGTTGGACTCGATGATCTCTCGAGGTCCCTTCCAACCCCTGCAATTCTGTGATTCTGTGATTCTGTAATACACATGTGCTACTGAAGGGCTATGCTAGGCCTTCGAGTATCTGTGTTAATTTTGTTATCAGTCTATTATAAGTGACAGTAAAGTTCTCAGTGCTCAACAGAGATATCTATTCAGCAGCAACATTCAAGGCAAAACTGGCTAATATTGATAATGTTCTCTATCTGCCTGTAGGACTTCCCTATTGATATAAATTCTTCTTGTAGGGTAAAAGTGAAAATACTTAATTTTAGGAACTGAAAGAAAGAAACTATAAGCAATTATCCAAACACCATATGTAGAAAAGTTAGCAAAGGCCAGAAACTAGACAACACTGGTGCTGCCTATGTCTTGGTTTAAGTAAGTTTTATTTCAAAGAAGCATCTATTTAATTAAACAAAGCCAATCTTAAATAATATTCACAATACAGTTTCTCTTCAACACATACAATCAGTATAAAAATCAATGAATGTTCCAAAAATCTTACAAAAAAGGGGTCGACTAAGATCTGGATCACAACACAGTGTGTATGATGTGAGCACCTAGCTATTAAGGTTCATTATGATGATTGATGAAGTTAAAATCTCAATTTATGAATTAAAGTTTACGAGTTCTGTTGTTTAATGAAAAACACTGAGAAGTTGCAGAAAGTAAAATTTGAGAACCAGCTATTCTTATTGTTTAGACCATAAGATCACAGTGGTCATATTGTACCATTTAAGAGTAAATGTAGTAGACTTTTATGAAAAAACAAAGGCAGAAACTAGTTATAAACAAATGTGATTTATGGTTTTTTTGTTTGTTTGTTTTTTCCAAGTTCCAAATGGCTCATTTGGTTATAATCACATACCTTTCTTTTTCTAGGGAAATATTTTGCTAAATACTAACTTCAGGGGGGGGGAAAAAGTGAGAAGCAACAGATAGAAAAGATGTTAGAATCCAGCTCTGCCTCCATTACACTAAACTGTAATTACTCTGAAAAGTGCTATTAAGCTAACTACTCAGTGGACCAGATTCAGCTACCTATATTCATGCAGGCTAACATGCTGGCCATCAGTTAGTCCTCCTGGGCAATGATCTGAACATCATTACACGGTGAGCAGTTACTAATATGAGTAGTCCCACTGATTTCAACATAATTATTGAGAAGAATGAAATGACTGAGGATGGGTAAAGCCAGTATCAAAATCAATCTCAATGGGAAAAAGAATGGCAGAATCAAGTCTTCTGGGAGTCACCTGTTCACTTAACACTATATTCAAATGCAGTGAAGAACGTTCATGTCTGATAGCCTAAAAAGTGGGACAGAAATGTGCTTCTAATTAAGAATGATAGAAGAGAAGTGGAAAATCTTACTTCATCTTAGTAGAAAAAATAAGAATGTACCTGAGATACAGCAGAATCATCAAAGGAACAATAAAAAAGCCCCTCTTTCTGTTGTGTTTAGATGATCAGAGTGCGGTTAGTCTTTGTCACAGATACAATACTGTCTTCAGGTGGTCATTGTTTCCATGTTGCCTCTGAACCACACAAAACTCTTGCCAACATGCCCTTCAAATATTCTGTTGTTTACTTTCAATGAGTGATTGATAACATTTCACAGCAAGGAATGTACCACATCCATTAAACACTAATACTAAGTTAGAGTTTCTAAATCATAGCTAACCGCGTTGTAGTCCTGTGCCTGACTTGTGTTTCAGAAAAAGAAAACTACATTTTTCTGTTTTGTCAATTAGTTATTCAGCACTGGATTCTACTGAAATCTCCTAAAAACAACCGGAAAAATATCTTTTTGTTTGTTTTTAAAAATACATAAGCTTGCTTGAAATATACAGTGAGGGACTGTATAAATATGATAAACCATTTGATGAGACTTTAACAGAAAACTACAGCACAATGTGTCCTCACAGCTAAGACAGCTCATGAGGGCTGTTGGAAGAGCACCTTCTGAAGGAAAAATGCTAAAACATTCATACGTGGGAGGATGTGAGAAACTGGGATTTCTCTTTAAACTGGAGAAGAATTGATCTAGTGGTTTTGACAGAGAAGAGAGATGGACTGGGCAGTTGCGCTCCAGCTGGCCCATCACATTCAATGTTAGCGCTCCCTCTGATGAATTCTGTGAACAGAATTTAGTAAATCACTTGAATACATATTTAAAATTATGCATAAGAGTAATCCCAGTGAAGTGAATGGAACTATTTATGTGTTTAAAGTTAGACAAATGCTGAAATGTAAGGCAGGCTGAAGCACATAATCCTCTCAACATGATATTTTCAAGCCATCACTGCAGCTTGATGAGTGAAAACACAGTCATAGAGGAATGCCCAACACCTTACCCATCCTGTCTCTGCCCCACTCATTTCAGGTTATCAGACCCTGGCTCCACAGAGAGGGTAACTTTGCAGCAAGGTGTGGACCTCCCTGAGCACTTTTTGCTGGCTACGTGGCAGCATTTGCTGTGCCCAGAAAAATGCGTATCTTAGGGGAAAGATTTGAACCTAATGGTTTCTAGAGCATCCTTAAACTCATGAAATCAAGCCAGCAACATTTTTTTGTAGAGCATCAGCACTTTTCCTCACTATAATCCAAGGAAAACCTTCTAGCTACCATCTACCCATTTTGGACTCCCATCTTAAGGACCAAGCACCTTAAGCATGCTAGAGAGCCCTGGCACCTATCACAGCGCTCTGCAGTTCATTTGAGGGCCCTAGGAATGTCCAAACCATAACTGTGTCTAGCATATATAGCTTGTAGTCAACTTTGTAATCTATAAAAATTATTACATTTCAAATATAAAAACATCTGCACTAAATAAAGAATGTGAAAGAGAAGACAAAGCAAACCCATCTCAACATGTGCAGTAGACAACAAAAGCATTCCTGTACATGCACATGAGGAACTTAACAGCATTCCCCACATATTCATTCAAAGCAGTGAACATGCTGTGCTGGATGCACATATGCATTAGAGAAACAAAATTGCTTTAAATAATCAAAATACACAAAGGAACATTTCTCTGTGTGGCTGGAAATAACCCTGACAAATGTTAATGTTTTGCAAATGAAAAACATTCTTCCAGGAACAACAGAAAAAAAAACACAGTAAGTTTTCAGACGCATACAAAGTAAGCTCTTATATTAACCTCTGTTATGCTACCAAGATGTATACAAAAATCACTGTGTGATGAGTAAGTACATTCAACTTTTTCTTTTTCTTTTTTTTTTTTCTTTCTGAATTATAAATGTACTTTGACAAGATCCAGAGAAGGTCAACTGCATGATTAAAGATATGAAGGAGCTTCCATATGGTGAAATACTGAAGATGAACGGACTATCTGAGTTTAGAAAGGAGAAAGGTAGCAGCAGATGTTGCTGATGTATAAATTAATGAATGGCAATGAAAGACCTCTGGGTTTTTCCCTGTGTACATTGCAAACAGTACTAGTCACACATGGCTAGGACCAACATACTGATTAAAACCAGAACCGGACCATGCATGACTTCTATTTCTCGGGCTATGATGACTTTGATGACTCAGACCATAAGGTTGGCAACTGTAAAGTCCAGAAATAAAACCTTACACACTATAGTAATTTTTGGGTAGGGGACAAAGAGCCATATATGGTTGTTTGATGTTGTCTCTGAACTGTACAGAACATCACACAAGAGGGCTAATTTTGCTACAGCAATTTCTACATTACCTTTGCCTGCCATCCTTTTCTTTCTGATTGAGAAAAGTGACAATATATAATAAGTAAATAAAAAATGAAATTGAAATGCAAGAGTGAGTTGTTGCTAGTGCCTGTAATAAACGAAGCTCAAATTCTGCTGTTATGTTTCTGACAACTTTAATAATAAGAGATCATCTTGGTTTAGTCATGCACTGAGAGTGGGCTTCAAGGTATGTCACCCACAAGAGTGACTAATATGCTATGCTTATCACTTAAGAAGCAGAACTATCTGAATTTGGGTTGCTAACTATAGGACAGTGCAAATTACCCTGACAGCACTGTGTGTTTCTTCTGTTCCTTGCTTACAGGCCAGTGTTGCTTAGTCCCAATGTATTAATAAGTAAGTGCAAGTATTTCGACAATCAGCGTTTTAGCATTTGCATGCAAACTCTCATGCTGTGTAATTATACACAGTGCTGGCACTCAAATTAATTAAAGCTGATTTCTCTGTGACTGCAAACTGGTCATATCCCCAGACTTGCTCTAGTATGAAGTCATCACCCTATATTCAACATGACACTTTATGTCCCCAACATTCTTAGCAATGCTAATATGCAACAACTGTAAATTAGGCAATATTTTAGAGAGCAGCTGACAACCTCTGGTTAGTTGTTGTGTTCCCTCCACAACACTTTCCACATAAAAGCAAGAAACCAGTTATTTCCATTGTGCTTTCTTTGTAATTATCTCAACTAACAATGTAAACAAATTGCATACATTGTTTCAACAGATACTCACCCGTGTTTGATTAGGGGTTACAGAAAACTTATAAAACACAAAACCCAACAACGACATCAACCGTGTTTGTTTGATGCTAACATACAATTAGTTTCTGACAATTTCAATGTTAATTTAAAAACTCCTTCTCTTTCTCTTTCCCTAGAACTGCTTTTTGTTTTTTAAAGGCATGCTCTTGCCAATCAAGAACAGGGGGGTGGGAAGGCGAAGCAGAAGAGCTGTTGGTTAAATTTGATTAAGACTTCAGGAAACATCGTCAGAGTGGAACCAAGGCAGAGAAAGTCTGCAGCGCAGACCCATAAATGCTGACTTCTGGGTCAGTGGTGAGTTCCAGCCTCTAACAGTAGTCATCTGCTCTGGTTTTATAATTCAGTGAAATAAGTCCTTTCTTAATCACAGTTTTTCAGCTGAGTCCTCTTCTGAGAAATTAAAACATTATATTTTTATATACTCATGACTTTATCCGACAAATATCTCTGCAGTATGACCATTCTCCTATGACTGTCAGAAACTGAAAACCGTATAATCAAGTCCCCCCCCCACATTTTGCATTTACAAAATTTCCTATAGAATGCTTCTTTAACTGCAGACCTGCAGAACCCCTAGAAAATTTGTGATTTTGTTTCCCTGGAGCCATAAATTTCTCTTGGTACAGAGCTACTCCTTGAGCTTCTTTTATCAATAGATTTACCATAGCAAGGGACACCAACAGTTTAAAAAACAGATCTAACTATCCCAACAAACAAGAAAGCACTCTCCCAGATAAGATCAAATCTTTTTCCTCCATGCAACCTGGCCCTGGGAAAAAGCAGGGTCGATTCCTTCAAAAAGAAATGTGCAAGTGGATCTCCAGATAAAATAGATAATGTTCAAAAAAAGGATAAAAAAAAAAAGAGATACTCACCCCATTAGTGCTACAGTGATGACTTAGTCCTTTGCAGCATTGCATTTACTGATTACCTTTGGCCTTGTCAATGGTTTAAAGGAAGGACATGGTCTTTTGTAACTACGTTTAATGTGAAGTATTGGGATAAAGTCTTACACAACACCATTATTTCTGTAAAGCACAAAGTCTAAATTCCCCAGACAGTTCTTTTTTGCCAAATACAGTTAACTGTGGCCAAAATGACAAAAGGCTTGTTTCCATATCTTGCTGGTGCATCACTTGAAAAGAGTTATCCTGATTTACGCTGGCAAACATTGGTTCAGGAGGACTTCTCTATGCTAATAATATTAATCAGCACAGTAACTTGCCCTTCTTCAGTTAACAAAGAAATGCTGGAATACCATGAGGAAAGCAAACATCCCTTTCTTTAACTTATATTGAAACACCATTTTTGCTGTTACGATCATCTTTTAAGTGTTGAGCATGTTCAACTGCTGGATTTGAGGTCTTCTTCCATCACTTACAAAGAAATAAATCAAAACAGGATGTGTCAGCTCAAATTGCTTTGACATAGTAAAAACATGGAAATCCTAGAAAGACTTATAAGGCTTATTTTTGGGTTAGCAGAAACTGAAATCATCAGAAATATAGGGGAGAAAATATAGACCTGGAAAATATTTACAGACCACTTTGCGCTTAAGCAATAATGTCTTAGTTTTTAGCTGAGACAGAAGTTGCCTTACTGTGAGGCTGTGTTTTGGTTCTAGAAGTAAAACAAAAGCTGATAACACCTGGCAGCGTTGAACAGAGCCAAGAACATTTCAGTCCCTTAGCTTCTTGTATTGCTCTGCCAGCGAAGGGATTGGGTAGGACACAGGGAGCTGGGAGGGAACAAGACAAGGGCAGATGATCCAAACTGACCAAAGGGATATTCCATACCATATGACACCATGTAAATGTAAGGAAGAGGAGTTAGCTGGGGGGGCACTGCTTGGGGACTGACTGGCTGGGCATTGGTTGGTGGGTGATGAGCCCTTGCTTTGTGTATCATTCATTTATATATATGTATATAATTACTGTTATTTCTTTTACTTCCTTTGCTGTCTTAGTAATAGCTTTTATCCAACCCACAAATTCTACTGTATTTTCTCCTAATTCTCTTCCTCATCCCAGTTGGGGAGGAGGTGATGAGCGAATGACTATGTGGGATCTAGCTATCTGCTGGGTCAAATAAGAATATTTAGAATGCCTTTGATTATGTTTTAAAATTTATCAGAGGCCATATATTCTGTGAGTACTCAAAGTACTCATTAATTTCAAGAAACAGCAGGGGCAAAAACTGCTCCCAGGCTGTGTGATTCTAAAAGTTCATTTATTTTCAAATGCTACAATACCTTCCGGTACTTCTATTCTCTACTTGGGCGTGCCAAGCTGAAGGAATTTTCTCTATTGCCAGTCTGAATATCATCCTTAACAACACTGCTGCAGTTCAGATTATGGTACTAGAAACAAACACTACTTTGTAGAGTTTCTTATTTCTTGTAGCATGGAAATAATATTATTTGAACTGTACTTACAGTGATAACCTGTACACACTTAAGTGCCAATGCTGCTAGTACTCCAATGGAGGGAGTAGACTTTTTACACATGCAGTTGGAGTTTGCTTCTAGCAAAGGCATAAATCAATTAAAAAAAAATAGACTAAAGAGAATTATTGTGCAGCCTTCCTTCTTCAACACTGGGATATAATTTTTGTAGGTTTTGAACACTCAGTTTTATGGTACTAGCTATAAATGCTATAATCTCTATTAAATATTTCAGAAGATGACATTCAGCATCAGTGATAAATTAGCCTTACAACCGGGGCAGCACAGCACAGTAAGAAATGACCACAAAATCTTTCCTCCTTTCTCAAAATTGACAGTGAACTTACATCCCAGTATATTAACTCATGCCAGGTTTTCTTTCACAAACCTCCAAGCACAGAACCACGTTAGGGTGGATTCCCAGCTTTGCTCATACATCATTATCAGCCAGGTACAATGGGGAAGTACAATTGCATGGGCTGGAGAGACCAACGGCCCATGCCCAGTCCATACAGAACAAGGAGATGACAGGTGCAACTCAATAAAACATGCCCTCAGTATAAGGAGCTCTTATCCTTTTCTGATGTCTGGAAAAGTGCTAAGATAAGGCGAGATATAAGATAAGATGAGCTCTGTTCACCATCTTTGGGCTTCACATGCATGTCACTATCAAGTGATTGCATATTAGAATTGCTCGGAGAGAAAATAGTCTGTGTCCTTAAGCTCCAGAATATACTGCATTTCTGAGGTCGCTGAGCCATTTGGAAAAAGTGACAATCACTATGGGACCAACAGATAAAATCTATTTTGTTGTTATCACTGCTATTGAGAAATAAATATGAGGGCTGCTCTGAAAGTAAGGCCTCCTATTTTATTGTGTTGGCCCACAACGTCAGAAGTGGATGTTGGTGGGATGGCAGCAGAGGTTGAACCTTTCCACCAATATTCCGTTCCATTTTGTTGCCATGTGACAGATGGCAGCAGAGGGGCAGTCTAACAAAATGGCATCTGACATGGCAGTGCGTATGACGAAAAGGTCATTGAATTCCTCCATGTGGAAAAGATGGCACTTATTGACATGCAGTGACACTTGCTGCACATTTCTGGAGATCTAACAGTGAAGATGAGCACAGTGAGGCGGTGATGGTGCATTTCAACTGTGGTGACAATGACAGTGGGTCACATCTGCTGGTGCAGGTTTTTCCAAGGACAGCATGCAGGCTCTTGTTCATTGTTGATGAAAACGCACAGCTAATGGTGGCAACTGTGTTGAAAAATAGTATTCTGAAGCTGAGCATTTTCTCTATCAAATAGTGTTATTGTACTCTTTGCATCTATTGTAGTTTCCATGGAAATAAATAGGAGGCATTACTTTCAGAGCAACCTACATAGATGATCACTGAATTGATTAAGTAAATTATTGCCCTTCTCAGGAATTATTTAGACATGACACATTTGGGTAAAGCAAAAGAAAATAAAAGAACTCAGAAGACAGATCTCTAATTCATCCATGTGATTGTCAACACAGGAACAACTTACGCATATTGAGAAACTACCAGAAACATATTCATTTGACAGAGACAAATTTTCATCTTTTCTTGCTCATTAAGAGAGCTATTTTGAAGGTAAGGTTAATGTAGTCAAGAGTAATATGGGTATGAACTCCCCAAAAGGATGCTTGGAAATAACAAAACATGAAATAATAATTCTTTGTTGAATCCTCTCAGATAATTTTAGAACAATTAGAAATAACAAGTCAGAGAGCTGAAGATTGTCTGTTCTAGAAGTCAATATCTCCTTGCATGTGAGACATGACTTATAGCACATAAAAGAATGTGGAACATAGACCTGGAAAGGATTCTTGTGTTTTCAAAGCTACAGATTGGAAAACCCAAAATGTGGAAGCCTGTAAAATAAAATATGTGTCGCAAAATGGCCTTTGTAGCCAAATAATACAAAATTTACCCCAGGAACCCAGTAGAATTACTCTACCATGCCACATACATATTGAGCAATTTCATAACAAAATCACCAGTGTTTTGCAGCTCAAGAATCTCAAAGCTCTACAAAAAGTTAACTTCAGAGTCTTAATGAGAGACTGCTGAAGCTGACAGAGAAATTGTTGAGACTGAATCTGCAGCTCGCTCTTTATGACTGAGCAGATGTATTTCTAAATTTTCCTTCCCATCATTTCCATCATTTACCAGCTCCTTCTCCACTATATTTAGGATTGAATGCTCATTTTCTGAACATTTTCCATGCTGTTGGGTTTGTTCCACATTTGAGAATCAGTAGGTCAAATGTGCTCCAGACTATTTTGTTAGACTTGTTAAAATCAAATCAAAACTTTATGATTAATGATGTGAATCATCTGTGGGTTTTTTTTTTTTTTTTAACAGAAAAGTAAACAAGTACTTGTCTAAAGCTCCACCTGCTTTGCTGCTGTTATGGTGCCATGCATATCAGAGAAAACAATTCCCCCTTCTCCAGGCTGAACTAAAATTAGGCTCCACCTGCAAGATGTTAGTGAAATCTTACACAGCTGCATTCCAGAGACAAGTTCCACAGATTGCTTTTGGAAAGCACTGTGCATTTCTGGCAAAATCAAAATCAAACTTGTTAGCTTTTTTTTGCCTAACTTTTCAAAAATGTATTATTAATGATAAATGTAATTATTATCACACTAATCATGCTGATAAGTAATCTCAAAAATAGATCCATTTAAAATGTAATTTTACACCCACATCCCACTGTATTTAACCACTTCTTTGCAAATGCAGGCAGTAATCATAATAATACTTAGCACTTAGACAGCACTTTATTCATTTATAGACACTTCTGTGGCACTCATCACCAGAGTAACTTTATTTTCTTTATTATGTCTTCAAAGTGCTGCACTGACATTAACAAATTAATCCTTACAGCACTTCAATGAGAAAGGAATAAGTCTGATCATGCACTATTTACTAAGCAAAGCTCTACTCTTAACCGCTCTGAATAGCCTTTTACTCACTGACAGAGTGAGTAGGAATATTAAAACATAGATCACAAGATCTAAAGAGCTTTTAAAAATATTCCAGTTCCAACTTTGAAGCAACAGACAATATTGCTATTGACTTCAATAGCAACAGGAACTAAATATATCTTACTAATCATTTTCAAAGTCATCTCTGACAAATGAAGGCCAACTATCCCAACATAAAGAATTGTTAGAAGTATCTGTATAACTGTAAAGAAAACAAACATGAAACAAATCAGCATTTCATTTAGAAAATGGGAATGAGCTATATAGACTTTATTTCTCCAGAGGTGATGGGTCTGTAAGGCCTACATTAAAAAGTAGAGGTTGTACATACTAAAGACCAAAGTGAAATTTGTGCCTATTTTCATTTGCTATGTTTACAGAAAGACTATTTCTTATATGATATTTTTTGTAACAACTTAAATGTGAAGTGGATTAAGTAGATATAAGTTAGTTAATATAGTAAAGAAGAGATGAAAACAGATAAATATGAACTATTTATACTTTGGCTTGCTCCTCTGCAAATAAAATTTAATAAATAAGAAGATATTTTCTCAAAATAAGGCTCTGGGAAGTACAGTATTATTAACTATTTGCAACACAGTATACTGATATCTGTAACAGACCCACAATGGATAATTAATGTCACAATTTATTTTGCATGCTAAGATACTATAACACAAAAATAATCGATTCAAAATAGGCTACCAACTGGAGTGCATGAGTAAACATTTTGTTTACCACGCTTCCCAATTGTTACTGTCAAAAAAGAAATATAAAAGGAGGTTTAACTTTCAGCTCCAAGATAGTGAACTCCTCTCTCTTTCCAAACTACAGGCCATTAAAGATTTGACGGCCCCCTGAGACTGAGTAATTCTAGTGCACGATATAACAAAAGAGCCAGTACACTGGGGTGTGGGAGTGGGCTGGGGCACTTAGATAAGTTTCATTCATTGTAGTAGCCCAAGGGAACAGTGCATCAAGCCAGCTGCACTGGCTCAGTTCATCCTGTAACTTTACACTATTTTCCCTCTAAGTCACTACTAATCCCTCGGGTTTACATGTTTTTTTGGGCGGCATCAGAGAAAAGCAGTGTGAAATTGCCTGAAAGCCTCTTTATAAATAAGACTTATGATATAGACCAGTTCTGTTGTTGAAAGACTGAAAGAAATGCCCTTGAGGATGCACAAGAACCATTCTACAAGTCTCCAACTGTAATTTTCTTTGTCTCTAATGACTGATAACTTAAAAAAAAGGCCAACAAATAAACAATCATTTCCCGCTTCCTCTCTTAAGTTAATGTGGATCTGGTTTGCTTTTGTTCAGCTAACAACAATATATCCAAAACAAAATATTCTTTGCTTAGATATCTGGCTATCTTGTTACAAACAATACGCTTCTTTCTCAAGATTTGTCATAGTTTTTTTTTTTTTTTTTTGGAAAGTTTTTATGCCCTGGGACAAATTCCCAAATGGTTGCGTGGATGCAAGAGGAGGCAAATTCACTTATGCCAGGTCTGGGTTTAGCTCAGGCTCTTCAAAGGCATAGATGTGTAAACCATTTGCTACCAGTCTTGTGCCACCACTTGATACTCTGTGCATCAAACCGAGACTCAGAGAGCACTAAGTGGAGGTTTCAAGGTTTTTCAAACCTTGCATATCATTTGAACACAACCTTAGTTGTGCCTGTGAATTTGAAGCCATTTCTCATGGGGGAATGCCTTGGACTGGTGAAATGTGGTAGTCCAAGTATAAATATCAGCTTAATCTTACAAGAAATTACTACAAGGTGTAGCAGTTGGGCCTCATTTATATAAGAATCAAATATTACCTGTGGTGACAAAGATTAGGGAGCCTGGAAATACTGAGATTCTAAGACTCTGGGTGCTTCAAATCACGCTAGAATGCATTGTGTCCTGAATTGCTGCCAGATTCTTTATCTAGAATCAGTTCCTAAAATGAACAATCTCAGTGATTCCATCTTGCAGAGTATGACCTTGCTGACCATGCAGCCATGGTGCCTGGTTAGAGACAGTTCTCAAATTAGTGTCATACAGGATGACCACTAGACATGCTGAGTACCAGTTGGCTTACTTCTGTGGGATTCTGTTTGGGAATTTTGCTTCCTTAAGCCTGACTTTTTGGGAAAGTTTGTATAGTACAGCATTACGGCATTATACCACAGCCTTCAATACTCTAACAGTAACATTTGGAATCAGTCATTAAAAGATGTAATGCTTTCTGCTTACAAAATAATGAATAATATGTAGTATTTCTGGAAACACACTTTTTTCTTTTTTTTTCTGTAGCATTCATTTTATGTTAGGAATGGGAAAAAAGATGTTGCAGAAATTATTATGTCAACCAACTTCAAGTTCAGACTTTTTTGATTGCAATAACCAGTGTCTTCTTGTTAACATTGCTTATAGCATTCGAACCATGCTGAAAACATTGTAAATCGGCTTACTGGCTGTCCAGTAAGTGAAATTTAACCATTCATCTTTGAATTAAAACTTTTTTCCTTCTGTTCTAGTTAAAGATCTTGACAAATATGTTTGCCTTTTAACTATAGCAAGAGAATTATTTGTTTCAAGACACTTTCATTTGTTTAACAGGAAAAAATATGTATTTATTTCTGTACCTATATCTATACTCATCTACTTGGAATCAGAAACCTTGAGTGGAAATTAAGTGAAGCTTAGAACAAATTTATCCTTTAGACAGAAATATGGATGCAACAGGCACAAAAGTGTGTCTGGGTTGATGGTTCATTGATCAATTTACTATTGATTCTTTCATTAGAAGTATCAACTCACTTACATTGAAACCCACAAAGCTCCTCAGCAGACAAGTTGAAAAGTCATTGCTTTTTCATGATAACTTCCTTGTTAAAGTTAGTGACAAAGATCCTATCTACTGGGGTCATTACAAGACTCTGAAAGGCAGATGGGGAAGCACAACCAATAAGTGAAAAATTAGAGTTTGGTTCCCAATAAAATACCTAAGGGTACTTGCTTTGAAATTATATTCAATCACAAATTTCAACCTATATGACACAGAATGGAAGAGAAAAGAACTGATTGGAGTGAGTGGATAAAACTGGAAGGCAGAATGACAAAAATCAGTATGTTTCTACGGTTTTTGCAGAATGGATTCTCTCATCATAACAACTGGGATGTGTATTTATTTAATGGATGAGTATATCTCCAAAAGCTAGGTTGTTTGTTGCGTATCACGAAGTGCTCAGTAAGCATCCACCATGTGTGATAAATGTTTGGACAATTTAGACAATAGAACATTTTTGCATGGCTGCCTATTTTCAACCTTTCTACACAAGCATACCTGCTTATTTATGCAAGCTGTTCTTTAGGGAAGGTGTTCTTCTCAGACTTAAATATTTTCCAATTTGTTTGGAGACTTCTTAACTATAAGATCATTTAAAAAATCATACCTAGTTTTTTGGGATTTAGCAGTTAAAATCTGTGAAGGTACATTAGAGCGTAGAATCTGGTAGAATCAACCATTACAAAGTGACCGTTATTGTTTACTTTCATTACCCATTTTGTACACCGAGCATTCTGAAAGACATGCTATTTCATGCGCGTACCTGTCCCTGAAACAGTGGAGGAGGAGAACAACGGCATGGCCTTGGGCACTTTGTTTGTCAGAGCATTTTTCCAAGCAGTGTGTGTTTCTGTATGGCAGAAGCTGCTTTTGACATGCAGATGAAGCAAGATGGTCAATACAGAGCCTTCCCTCTCAGGGCATTCCAATCATTCCACAGTGGGACGCCTTTCCTTTCAGTGTCCCTAGCCCTTGGTTTCCTTTTGTAACTCAGTGTTTTACCACTGCCTTCGTGGCACGAATTCCTTAGCAGAGACGTTTCTGAATTTGATCTCTCAGGCAGTTTCTTCCTTTCCCTTCCAAAAGATTCCATGGCCAAGTCTTTACTCTGACTTTATCTCCCTGACAAGTAGTTGTTCTCAGATGTCCTACTAATCTGCAATTTGGTGCAAGCTTTTTTTTTTTTTTTCATCAGAGAGTGAATGAGGAGAATAGTAAATCTGGATTGTACTGCCTCGACAATGTGTCATGGCCTTTTCTCAGGGGAGAAGAATAGGGAGGGAAACTCTGGTCCTATTCATTAGTCTGACTGATATTTTTTTCTTAGTTGACAGCTAGCACTGAGAGTACTTCAAAGGTATTAGATAAAGAAGAAGGAACAGAGGGCCAGCACATCCATTAAATACATTTATTTAATAAACCATAAAAAGCTTCAGAGCATGAGTGAGATGTCTACAAGTGCACATAGCCAGCTTTCTCTCCAACCTTTTACTACCACTGTTTGGGATCAGCAAGAACTGGAAAACATAAGCTGTTTGAGAATGGCCACACTTTGACCTGAATAAACAACAGTGCTTATTTATAGCAATCTAAATAGCAGGATGAGAAGGCCCAGATTTAATATAAAACAGCTAGATTTTCTTGAGCCAGCAATGAGCAGACTTCCATGGAGTCCAACACAAGTTTGACATCAGTATCTAACATGTAACATCCTCCATAGCAACAGTCATAAGCAGGTTTGGCACAGTGCTCTCACATTGTAGCTGTGCTAGATCGAAACTAGATTAACTTGGCTTTAGTCTCTTATTTCTTGAGATAGTCACCTCTGGAATTTACGTCAGTGTTCACATTCCCTTCAGTTCCTTGTAATTACAAATTCCTTGAGGCTAAATGGATATTGAAAGCATATGTAAACCCACTTGAAGATCTAGGTCAATAAGCCTTTGATGAATTGATGGGAGCCAAATTGGTGCCAAATTCAAAGTTTCTAACTTTCTAGAGAATTTTCAGGTGCTGAATTTGGGACCTAAAAATATTTACTTTAGATAAGCTATCATATCCTGTATATAAGTATGCTTGTTGTCTTTTATAGCGTACTACTGAGCCACATGATATTATAGGTCACCATAGGGTCAAGAGCAACAGCTCTAGTTTTCCTTTGAGACTCAACTTTAACATTTACTACTGAGTACATAGTAAGTCCAAGACTTGGTCATACAACCTTCCAGTAATCAGAAAGCCTGACAGTCATTTAACAGCTGTTACCAACTGTTCTGTTACAAGTGTAGTTGAATAGGGTCATTTACTATATAGATGTATAGCCACAGCTTCAATATGGGCCTGATGCTGACCAGTAACAGGAGACCAATCTGTGCCTGTTTTGATTTAACACTTCGCTCCATGATGTAGGAAATGGAGAGTCAATGTGAACATTTCTTTTATGACATTGCTTTATTGTCTAATGGCTGCTGTAGTTGTCATTTATTTCACTGTCTTTTATATTTTTTCTCAAGGCTAACTGAGTCCTTTTGTCTTGGCTGAGGTGTGCCAGTTGGTTATATTTCATATTGTGACTTTTAAAATTTGTTTTAATTTGACTGCTTTAAAATTCTTTGCTTTTGTTGGCAATATTCTCCAGGTGTACGCTGACACCTTTCTGAGAGGTCTTCTGTTGTAATATATCAGCTGGTTTTGAACTTGTCATTATTAGGCAAAGTGGGAAAGAGCATACCTGAAATTATAGTACACAATCTGTACATCATGCATGAGTCAGGAATTCTGTTTGGCTTTTTAGAGGAGAACAAATCTGTGGCTTTAATTTTGCAAGGTTCTGTGCACTCTCCAGAGTGTTGGTAGCAGCTGTTAACTGCCAAATGTTATTTCCAGGGTTGCACTTCCATTAGTCATTGTGCAGGTGCATGAACAAAAAATGGTTTTCTGGCTTGATAAGGTGTTCACTTTAAGAAGCTGAATTTAGACAAAACAGCTATGTTTATGTTAAGTCTATTCAAGATGAAGAAGGAAAAAAATCAGTGCTTTCCCCATGGAAAGAACAAAATAACATAATTGTTTCAAGTTTTAGGATATTCATAAACAGATCATTGTGTTTTTTTATAACGGAGACCACAGAAACAGAAGTACTATACTTTTTAAACAAAAAATTCTCAGGTGTTCAGAGCACTCGTTATGGTTGTAGTCTGAGGTTTATATTTTGAAGGTGTTATTTTCTCAGCTATATCTGAAGACTGGCTATTATTTTTTAGAGTAAATATGAAAAACTGAATGATTTTGTCAACACTGGAAATAACAGCCCAAAAGCCAATCATACAGATCACATAACATGAATGGTTTATATAGGGTAACAGCAATCTTTCATAAAGGTTTTATATACACAACTCATCCAGGTTACTCTGAAGCAAACATCCCATTAATTGCCTGCATAGTTGTGTGTCTGTCTGTAACTAAGTACACAATTTAATAGTCACCTTTGGATTGTTAGTGTATGAGTGTATGTAGGACCTAAATAATCTTGATCAGACTTCTTTTGACATGCTAATGAATCTTGCTTTCCCTGTATGGAACATGAAAGCTTCATCATAAACTAACAGTTGTCATAAAGCTTTCAGTAAAGTCTCTACTGGTATTTAATATTTGATACGGTGGAGAGAAATATACAGTAATCTTTCTGTAAATTGTCTGTAACACTGAAACTTGTACTGAATGGGACACACAAAGCTGGGAAAGAGCTGGAAAAACCTGTGACATGAGTTCACACAAAACCTTCTGCGTACACAGTAAGCACAAAAAGTCACCCTGTGCCTCTTTCCTATTGTCTCTTTAAGCGGTGGAGTTGGCCCTGAACACTCACGTAACGTTTTGCTAGGAGGCTTTCCTGATCCAAATGTTCTCTGGAGAAGTTGTGCTTTCCCTTGGCATACATCACCAGTAAATTTCTTGTCACTGTCAAGCACTTCTGAATCTGATGCTATGAGGTGTTTCTGAAGGACAAGATTCTAGTCCCAAATTAACATTCTCTAATTTATATGTAATGTTTGGTCCCAATACTGTTTTCCTAGATTTCTATTAGGTTCTTTTCAATTGTCAGAAACTAATTCACTTGCTGTAAAAAAGATGCTTATAGTTTTGTTAAGTATCAGCTCCCTCCAGCAGCTTATGACTAACATTAGCAGTTAGATGCGTGGCACCAACATCACTCAACCTGTGTAAAGCATACTCAGAGTTGAAAGTGAGTTGGAAAGAGAAATTTCAAAGGTGACAGCTGTTCATATCTCATCAAAAACCCTGCTGGTCTTCTGTTCCATGCAATTTTTACTCCTACCTTGACTCTAATATATACCCTAGAAATCTGCAGTGTCTCAAAATATCACTGAAGATATGAGAAGACTCACGAGAGTCTTCACAAAAATATTCTGCTACATCACTGATGCTATATTAATATGTAGAAGGGAAAGACACAGAAGACAATTGTCAAATACTGTAAACTCTAAGTGAGCTGAATTATTTCTTCTTAGGTGAGTTATGATACTTTTTTTGCCTTTCACTTTAATGGTTTTAAAGTATAAATTATTTTATGGATTTCATTTTTCAATGTTACTACCATGATACTAGGAAACTTCACAAACTAGGAAATAATCTGGAGCCCCCTAACTAATCAGCCACGAGCATGAAAGCTCCTTCCAAATCTTCATGCAAGTACCACATGTGATTGCTGTGAAGTGGAATGTCTCTTTCTTAGTTCAGCCTATAAGATACTTCCATTGGGCCAGGCTAATGGAAACAATTTCTCCATCTTCCACTTTCTTATTTGTCTTGCTGCTGCTGACAGCAAACAAAATGGTATTTATTTTCTTCAGGAACACATTCCAGCTATGCTGGCTCACAAATGTAGCTTTCATTGATGGTGGATCTATGGTGTCCTACCTTTGAGCATGAGTATCTTCTCAGAACAAAGAGAAGAGGCATGATTTTCCACATAGCTGTGTGTCACACTATTGTTAGAAAATTATGATTTAAAAATAGAATTGAGAAGGACCTTCACAAGTCAACTAGTCCAAGGTGGCATCAGCTACACTTTCTGTAATTGCCAACAGATGTTTGTCAAGTCTGTTTTTAAAGACTTCCTGTAATGGAGATTCCACATGCAGAATAATGCAGTACTTCCGTAGCTTTCTTTTAAATAATATTTCCCAATACCTAATCTTCCTTGGTGAAATGCTTTACACACATCTGAAAAAGGTAAAGACTTTCTTTTTCATCTTTGATGGTGTTTGTTGAGTCCTCCCCTCAGTCTCTCATGGCAGAGCACGGCAATCTTACTGCAAGTACTTAGAACTAATTTTCAAAGACAGAAAAGATACCTCTTTAAAAAAATCAAATAAAATCAAAATAAAATAAATAAATACAGCTTTGAATGCTCTTATCCTATCACAGCATTTCTTCTCACAGACAAAGTACTCAGTACTTTGTTAATACTGAGTTAAATACTGAGTATTTAACTTATGACAATGATTACATTTACTTTATGACAATGAATAATTTTTGACACCTGTAATTGAAATCATGGGCAATGTTTGGGCAACAAATTCAAAAGAACAAAATAGAGAGACCAAACTGCGAGCATCATTAAGACAACCTTTAGCAGCCCTAGTCTGCTTTTACAAGGAAATCACAGAAAAATTCTATGCGGGAATATCCTGAAGGAAGAAAAAAAGATTAGAAACAACTTTTTTCAAACAAAACTATGAGGCAGACAAACACAGCACTGAGAGAGTTATTGTCCTTCTCCTGATGCATGAGTCAAAGAGAAGATTTTGGCTGAAATTGAGAAGCAGAGGGACTTATGTTACAAAAATGACAAACTGATTTTCCAGAGTTGACGGAGACCAGACAGACTTCCATTAAAAAGAAAAAAAGCCTAAAGAAGTCCCTGATCGCTGAACTGTGGCAAAAAACATTCAGAAACTTCTTTCCTATTCTCTTCAGGATTCCAAAGCACATGTAAGGAGTCTACGTTTTCTGAACAAATATATTCACCCAGTAGAAGAAAACCACGAGAGAGTAAGAGCTATAGAAAACTCAGACGGGTAAAATCCAGTAACTGTGAAACACTTAGAAACTGTTAATTGTGTGTTCACTTAAATTCTTATATCTCCTTTGCATGTCAATATATGTTACTTGTGGATTGTCCTGAGGATCAAATCCTGATACTGTTGAAATAAATGACAGATTCAGATCTGAGGGGAAATAATTTTCATTTATTCAGAACTGAATCACATTTCCCATTGATTTCAAAATTCCTGATAAAGGTAACCAGACATATGTATTCAGTGAATAATGACCACAAGAATGTACCCTGCAAGGTACTAGAAAGTACATAATAAATATCTAGTGAACATTTTAAGTATTCTTGATCAAAATGAAGATGGAATAAAAGAAAAAACAAAAACAAAACCCGCCACAAAAAACATAAGTGTGAATGAATTACTTGGATGCCATTTTCATACATATTTTTATTGAAAATTGTTACCTCTGAAAGCTTTGGAGTTAGAACTTTTCTATATTAATGTATGTTCCTAAAAGCAAAATCTGAAATAAAAGTTTTTACATCTATAATACTAACTGGAAAGTTTTAACTTCAGAAATATCCTGTATAATAAATTAGACTCATCTGGAAGGTGATCAAAACCAAATTTAGCTAGGCATTAATTTTATTTATTTTAAATTAGACATTTTCTTGACATTCACTTACTGTGTTGCACTGATTATTCAAATAACTTTTCACTTGCACAGCTTGATGGCCTGAAAAAAAATCCTCATTTATTTAACCCATTTATGCTAATTTGGGTTTTATACAGCTGTTAATACTATGAAGGAGTAAGTGGCATCTGATAGCAACTGGTAAAAAATAAGGAAGCTACAAGGTAAAAAGTGCTCTGCAGAATGTCATGTTTGCTGCTGAAAAGAGACCTGTTGATGGACAAGAGACAGTCCCTGGAAAGCTGTTTGGTCAATGGCAGCTCTTAGGCAGGAGTATAAAACAGCCTTTATATAAAATGGGCATTTTATGGCTCCTAGAGCAGAAGATCAAAAATTAAATATATGCAGGAACATAATTAAAGGATTAATGGCCAAAGCTTCCACATAAAGGGAGAGATTTCCAGGAAAAAAAAAAAAAAGAGAGTGTTGTAAGCATTTTTTAATGACTAGACTTTAAAAACAAACTGGAAATAGAAAAACAACAGTTCTCTTGTGCTGGAAAGGTCACATTAAACAATTCCACTCTGGCTTTATCCGCCTTAACAACTAGGAACAGGTTTTGCCTCTTTAACTTGCCAAGATGTGATTCTCAGCCTTGTGGGCAGAGCTATGAATCAGAGATCCTTGGTTTCAACAGGTAATCAAAGGAAAAAGTTTCCTTGTTTAAAGTAGTTCACAAGCGCATTGTATCTGAGCAACATCTTTTGTGAGTTCAGCTGCTGCACTTTCATCTGTATTCTGTATGTAAGCTCAGATGGCTATTTTAGCACTCTAGTATAAGGAATTTAGGATCTTCCCTATAGAAAATCAATGTGGTTTTTTTTTGTTGTTTCTTTCTTTGTTTGTTGTTTTTCTCTGAAGAAGCACTTTCCTGGCTTTGAGAAAATCCTTTCTCTCATCACAGACAGATATGCAGTTGAAAAACTCACTCTCTTGCACTAGTTCCTTTTTAACAAGCCATTAGAAAAATAGATGCATGTGAAGAAAAATGGTTGACCACATCTTTTGTGGGTAGTCTGAGTAGGTTAGCCAGAGTATAAAGTAGACGACCTCTGGGATTCAGAATGGCTGAGCCATCAGGGAGCTTCCAAACATTCTCTTTAGTAACAGATAGTAAGCTCTTCAGCTCAAACTGTGTTGTCATATGTTTTATTCATAGGCCATCATAAGGGCCGCCAAACAGATTATCATGTTTACATCAGGCCTCCTCAGAGAGATAAATTCTTTAATAGTTGAACTGGCAGGGTCAGTCAGAACAGAGATGCCTGCCGGGCAACCAAATAATAAATAAGAAAAAAAGGAAAGAAAGAAAGAAGAAATGAAATCAAACATTGAACGGTTTAATGATGTCCTTCAGCAGTCACCAATCAATATACTTTATCTCTTGCTGAAAAGGTTATATTAAGGTTCCATCATTTTAGTGGCATCATCCTTTTTCTGTGAAGTGAATAATTGCAGAGGTGCATGGAAAAAGCAGAGTCCAGAAAAGTATAACTTCATTGGAACTGACAAACCTTTACAAATACTTATTTGTGGTGTTGCACCTTTTTAGTGATTTGGGAAAGTGCCACATGGAGTTTTCCTATTGCCTACTGCTGGCAGTAAATGTGTTTTAGCAGGCACAATGGGACTGAGCAATCCTATTTGTGCTGAGGACTTTCATTTTAAAGCTGGATATAAGATAAAACTGACCTATGGACCACTACTTATCTATAGCTGGATATGCAGTCACCCAATTTTTTGTAATTTTGTTTTAAGGAGCCAATACATGTAAAAATAGCAAATGCAGGATAACTCTCACCAGTATAAACATATGCGGCATTTAAAGGATGTGAAAATTAGCTTGATATTCAATGAGAATTATGAGAATGTTCTTCATTTCAATTTTTTATTGGAAACCTTGTTAAAACCACTTAGACTGGAAATTACATTTAACTATTCTTTTTTCAACCCTTCAGGTTCTTACAAAAATTTGTTTTTTAAACAGTAGATCCAATAAGCCAACCCATTCTTGCTTATTCCAGCTGAAACACATAGCTATAGCCATGTCTCATTCTGCCGAGGGAAATCTGTTTTTCTCTGTTCACTTTTCCCCATTCCATCTTTTCAAATCTTTCTGCCCGCTAACTTAAGAGCAGCCCTTGAAACAAATCTGCTGCACCAACTCACATTATATGTGGTGTTTTCCACTTGCTTTCCTATGTTATCCTATCAAATTCAACACCTTACAACATTTTAGATGTATTTTTTTTTCTCATTCCTCTCTTGTGTTATATCAACTACTTTTCCAATGGTTGTGCCCGTCTTAAATCTGATACAGACAAAATACCTAGATAACTGCCCTGTATTTATCCTTCTTACATTGCAAACATTTTAAGCAAATCATCTGATCAGACAGAAATGTAGTAGAAAGTTAGAGTTAAGATAGGATGAAAAGAAGTTTTGAAAGTTAAGGTTTTTACATAGTATCCAGAAGTATTAGGTTCATTTCTATCCTGTAATACAGAGTTTATGTATAATCTTTACTTAAACACTTAGGCTTTCTGTACCTTTGTCTCCTTTTCATGAAGAGCAGTACTTCCATCAGAGAATGTTTTAAGAAAAATCCATTATGAAGTGAAGTGGACAAAAACTATAATAATGTAAATACTTTGAGTATTGTATCAAGCCTTGGGGTCTTTAGTTAAAAAATGAAGTACAGCTGATCTGTGCACTACACATAATCTATTCCTTTGGGATAGGAATTACCTTTTCATTTCAGTTATTATTTATCAGTGACAAAGAAAGAGTGAACAAATAAAAAAATAGAAGCTCACAAATTATGGACTTTCAAAATTTCTGCCCTTGAGAAAATAGATGTCTGACATATGCTTTTGGTCATGGGCAAGAAGGGAGGTAGACACTGGCTGGAAGATCTGTGAACATCAGAAATATGAAGCAATGGCATGCCAAAAGCTACAGCAATTGTTTGAAAATTGAAATACTATTTCACTTTGGATAGATCTGTTTATTCATTCGCAAACAGCAGATGTACTTCATTGGGCATACATCTTCTATTTCCCAGCTATGCACAGATTCATGGCTCAGTACCTAACATGCTGGCAGATGAAAATACTCTGAAAAAAAAACACTTTTTATGCATTCTGTTGTGTTAAATTCAGTTACATGGCATCTGATTAGACTGCTGGAAGTTAGGGTGATGAATTGTAGGAAAACATGATGAGACATAAGAAGATGCAGCAAAGTTGGCCAGAGTGTAAGAAATGTGCATCAATGAGTTAAAAAGATACGAAGGTATCAATCCAAATAACCAACAACATCTACTGCATAGTGTGAGGAGCGACACAAGAAAAAATTGCTGTTCTCTTTGCTGTGTTATTCCATATTGGGCTTATAGCTTTGAAAAAGTAATGGCCCATGAAGGCAACTAGCAATTTAACCAGCAGCTGGCAACCAGTAAGCCACATAGAAACTTTGATTCCTTTGGTATATGTTGGGAGAAAGTATGCTTTATGGGGACCATGAGGCTACCACTGTGACACCAAATTGAACAGGGCAACAAGCCCTGAATCTTCCTGGTGGTTACATTGAAAAGATTGGTTAAATTGGGCTTCTGTGCATATCACAGAACATATATCTATCCAGAAAAGTCAGTAAAATTTGGATTGTGTTTTCCCTCTCAGTTTGTGTTTCAGGCATTACAGTATATTTGGAGTATGAATGGTACCTTGGACTTTTTTAGAGTGCAGTATGTTTAGCTTGACAGAGTATATGGAGCAAACACCTGCCTATTGGTAGAGAAAGTGGATTTAGGGGTGACAGAGTAGACTCTTGTGGTGTGCTTTATTTAGTTTATTTATTTCTATTTACCAATGAGGCAAAAGGCTTACAAACTTCAGCCTTTTGGTCTCCAAAGACAGGCATGAAATATTTTATAGGCAAGAGAAGGCATAACTACTGTATTTTTCTGTAATTCAAAGAAAATTAATCTTCAGTATTTTGTATATTGTTACAGACAATGAAAAATTTTACATAGTATTTGTATCTGTTTCTCAAGTCAAGAAGTAAATTCCCATTACTATTCAGACAGGTGTTGTAGAAAGAAGTGCAAGAACATGGGAACCTTGTACTGTGCCATTAGAAATATGTGAAGAAGTACAGATGGAGTATTATAGAAACGTGAAGCAAAATGAGGAAATGAGAAAAGAACTTCGTACTGTTTGAACTTTTTTCTACAGTTATTTTAAAATTTATTTTACAAATTAAGATACCTGCTCTATTACACTAAAGAAAAAAAAAGGTGGTATATAAAGATAGATATTCGGACTGTTCTGATTTTACACTCCACACAGGAAAGATTTTTCTACAATGTCAATGAAAGTGTGGCACAACATCTCTCTCTAATTTAAACTACGCCCTGTCAGTATTTTCCCTCTTTGCTACAAAATCACACCTCGAACATGCAAGCCAAAGTGGAATGGATGTGGAACAAATGAGAAAAGAGGACAGACTACAGCAAGAAGAGAGAAAATGTTGGAAGTAACCAAATTTACAGATTCAAAGGGAAAATAATCTGTTCTTCGACAATTTCAGCAACTACCTTAGCTTTCCCTTTGAGTTTCAAGATTTTGGATGTCCTGGATCAACTAACCAGAAAAGTATTGGTGAAAATTACTGAAAGAGAAACTATACCATTTGAAAACAAAACCAAAAAATGTTTCTGTATCTCTGCTACTATTCTGGCAGTGGTTATGTTCTGAAGGCAGCTGCAATGAAATACTGCTGTATGTCAAAACCCTGCACAGACAGGAGCTAAGAGGGGAAGGGAAAAACATATTCTTTTGGTTCTTTGTACTTTGTTCTTCCTCATCTCAGTTAATCCACATTTGATTTGCTATTGTAAATTCCTTGAAAAACACAGCATAATTGAGATGGCCTCTTGTGTCTAGGTACAAAAGGCCAAGTGTCCAAATTTTGGTGAAGCCATACATAGAATCTTTTTAAAGACACTTTGAAGATTAGTCTTCAGGTGTGCTGAGCATAATCACCATGACTTTAAGTGGGGTTGTGATATTCTGCATCTCAGGCATAAAAAAAAATAAAAATTGTTTTCAAAATTGTAACAGAAGGATTCCAATATGTCTGTGTTTTCTGGAAGCACAATCTAATATGTAAGAACATTATTGTTTATTTGGACCAAAATTCAGCATAGCGAAGTGCCCAGCAGCAGGTACTTGGAAAAGGGTATAACAACAGGACATACATCAAGTGATGCTTCTCTATTACAATATTTAATCTCTCAGTTATCTGCAGTTCAGGTACATTCTGAGTCAGTTCCTGGTAGATATCATGAGTTTGCCTAATTGCTTTTTGAATCCATGAAAATTCTAGCATCTACAGCCCCCTCAGAAATACTTAGCTACCATTATGTACTATTATATATTACTTGATTTTAACTTGCTATCTGACAATATAATCTGATGCCTATTTTTCTTGTATTATGAGAGACAGTGAATAATTTTTCCCTAATCACCTTCTCCATACTACTACTCTGATTTTCTAGTTTTATCATATTCCACTTCAGTCATATGTCCCAGACTGCAAAGCTTCTAGTTATTTCTTGTGCAGAAACTGTCCCACACCTCTGATCATCCTACTTGCCTTTCTAGAGAATCATAGAATCATAGAATGGTTCAGGTTGGAAGGGACCTTAGAGATCTTCTTGTTCCNCCGCTCCAACAGCTCCACATCCTTCTTGTGTTGGGGGCCCCAGAACTGGACACAATTCTCCAGGTGAGGTCTCACGAGAGCAGAGTAGAGGGGCAGAATCACCTCCCTTGACCTGCTGGCCACGCTTCTCTTGATGCAGCCCAGGATGCGGTTGGCCTTCTGGGCTGCAAGCGCACACTGCCGGCTCATGTTGAGTTTCTCATCAACACACACCCCCAAATCCTTCTCCTCAGGGCTACTCAAGCCATTCTCCACCCAGCCTGTATGTGTACTTGGGATTGCTCCGACTCAGGTGCAGGACCTTGCACTTGGCTTTGTTGAACTTCATGAGGTTGGCATGTGCCCACCATTCTCTGCATCTGCTCAAGTTCTAAAATGACTTTTTAAGGTTTTGATTTGGGAGGGCATCATAGACTTATATATGATGTAATGATTGTTCCTTTTCCTTTATTATTTTTTTCCTCACTATTATGCCCTAAGCTTTGTTGTTTTCTTTTTTTCTATTCCTTCTTTTATTTTTTCATTCTGCCACCCTAACCCTTGCAGAAGCTAGCTTTTATAACTCTCAGATCTCTTTTTTCAGTAGCAATAGCTGATGAAGTCCATCATTCTCCAAGTAAAGTTAGGATTGTTTCTGTGTGCCCTTGAGTTGGGACACAGGAACAAGACCTTCAATATTCAAGACTTGTATGGATCTTTCATGATTTGTGGGATTTGTGATCTCCTATTTACTACTCAGAAAGAATGGAGTGAAGCAAAACAAATAGAAAAAGAAATCTCTGGGAAACTTAAGCAACTCTTTTGGGTTTCCTATGACTTTAATACTATATTTAATATCAAAGAAATTAAGTAGCTGTCAGTCCCAAGATGGGAAAATCAATTCTTTTCTGACATTTAATTTGTGCTTTTGAGATGCAACATAACAGTAGCAGAGTATAAAGGCTCTGACTTTCCTATTGGTTAATTTCAAAGCTTTGATTAAACCTTTCATTTGAAATAGTGTCTTTCTTTCTTTTTTTTTTCCTACTTGACATTTTTACCAAGGTTGCCATATCTCTGACTGTTTAAAATGAGAAGAGGATAAAATGTCATTTCCTATCTATAGATCCCAGGTTTTTGAACAGCATTTCCTTGGAATCTACATCTATATTTCAGTAGAAATTCATGAGGTAATGAATTTGAAGGGACAGCAAAGTCATGGTACAAATATTAGACTGTCTGTATTCACCAACTCATTCAGAATCCAAATTAGACTGCTTTCAAGACAATGAATTTCTTGGACTCTTCTGTAAAAAAGTCTGAGTTGTCTTATGTTGGGGAACAAAGAAACACAGAGCAGCCATACCATGTGACTGAAAGCACAGTTAAGGTCTTTTCAGTGGAAGTGGATCAGACAGTTTAGTTTTTCTGACTTCACACCTTTATCTAACTGTACACTCTATATTCTTTTAGTTGCCTATTAATATTTTTTCTGGATACATCTGGAACTATTCCCACAAACTAACCACTGTTAGCTAAGATGTGACTGTAACTCAGCAATGAGGTGGCATTCTCTGGGCTGGAGTTGAAACAAGATCTAATCTTATTCCCATTGATAGCAGCAGAAATACTTGAAATAGAAAATGTACTGTTAGTTTCCCTTTAAATATCAATTATGTTTTTTCAGAACTAAATTTATTTAGCCATGAATAAAGCCAGATACTTCAGATATTTATCACCAAGCAGTGTGCTGGCAGCAGTCTGTCAAACTGGACTGAGTAGGACCATTGCCAATGAGCAAGTGTTGCGCAAGGAACTGAGTGTCGGTCTGAGCAAGGCTTTCTTACTGGACAATGTGGAACTGAACTGGAAGGAAGGCATAAGTTTCTCTACTTGTCTCTGATGTGTTCTACTTCAGATGCTCAGCTACTCATTTTGCTTCCATGACTCAAAACATGCTAATGCTGTGATACAGTGCAGGGGTAGCTCATT
The DNA here is from genome assembly GCA_013396635.1 of Penelope pileata. Classification (NCBI taxonomy): domain Eukaryota; kingdom Metazoa; phylum Chordata; class Aves; order Galliformes; family Cracidae; genus Penelope; species Penelope pileata. The sequence goes on along the minus strand of WBMW01002728.1, from coordinate 406,711 downwards.
GCTGCCTCAGTCTTGTTTAGAGTCTGTAGGTAAGAATGGAACGCAAATATTACTTTGAAAAGTGAAATATATATTCATTTTGATAGCTGACTGCTGTAACTAACATTTTAGGTACATAATAGGGAGAGGGCTATGAATATATGGTTTAATGAAAATGTATTTGGTATATTCTCTCAGACAAGTGTGCTTTTGTTCCGTCCATACAGCATCAAGTACAACAGGATCTTACTCCTTCTTTAACTTCCCCAGTGTAATACAAACAATAAATAAAAATATATGCTCATGGAAGGATTTAGTAGTTAGGACATCTTGTTTGTTACCTTACAGTATACATAATCCAAGCTTTATTTTTGTTACTTTTCCTTTTTTTTTTTAGTAGGCTACTTTTCCATCTTCAATCTGAAGTCAATAAACTACACTTTTGTCCTATGTCTAACTTGTCAAGGTCTCTAAGAGAAAATATGTTTTAAAGTAGTAGGAGTTAATGGTCACTCCTGCACCATAAATTGCATTGGCAGACACACTAGTAGCTTATAGAAGTAAGGATGGCTTTCTCCTTGAAAGCTCTAATGAGACTGGGGAATAATATACAATCTGTGATTCAGGTACACTGCACCACAAATTCAGGAGCTTTTAAGCAAGTTGTAATGCTTAATAATACTGGAAATACATTCCATCTGCTTATAAAGATAAATACTTTTTACACTTGTGGAATGTAACTACTTTTGATTTCTATTGTTGTTGAAATACTTAATAATTATTTTATACATGGGATGGTAAATGCCCTTTAGTATTTTCTTGAACCACAATGGATAAAAAGACACCAAATTCTTTTGGAAACTTCCCAACTGTTTTTGGATAGCAGACTTTTAACTCAGTTACTGCAAACCTTTTGTAATTCATGTCACTAGTATTAAGCATCATAAGGATCCCAAGATAATTACAGCCAGTGGAGTATATTGGTTTAGTTTTATCTGATGTGTTTTCTGACTATGTAGGCAACTGCACCTATAGGGAGGAAACATTCAAGGAAGGGAAAAATGAAATTTTAACAGTTGATTGAAGCACTCAGGGAATACCTTTCTGAAGGAGTAAGGCAACCTATGACTGGCCTTTTTAAAAACAACAAAATGAATTTCAATTCTAAAGATTAAAATTTGGCAGATTTGCAGTTTTCTTCTTGCTACCATATTCTTTAAAGCCCACACAAAACCGACAGCTTGGCAGAGATCATATCTCCTGAAATAAGTCTATATTTATATTACATCTGGAAGAAACAATGTTGATTTGGTCTGTAGCCTGTATTCAATCTAAAACTCATAGCCTGCTCACAGACGCTGCAGCTAATTTACTTTACAATGTTTTTAATTCTGAAAATGAAGCAATATGCAAATAAACAAGAAAAAGATCTTTCCTCATCTTTAGAGAGGCTCAGACATCACTTTATATCAATCTTTTTAGCTAATGATTGGAATTAGTTAATGACTATATGCAGTCTTAGAATTAATATTAATAATTAATAATTAATCTTTTTCCAAGATGCAATTGTACATTCAACTACTTGGAGTGTTAAAAACTATTGCTTTCTATTTTGCCTGTGTACTTTAAAGTACTTTCCAGCAATGAATGTTTAAGAATTTCAAGCAAAACTAATTTCCTTCCTGCAGAAAATCCTAGCAATTGAAAAGGGAAATCCTCAAAACCGAGATATAAATCAATAATTTGTTCTATTTTTTTAAAAAACTCAAGAACAACAATTTTTTTTTGGAGATATGAAATTAAAACACTGCACTTCTAGCTGATATTTTAAAATAAATGACATGAAAATATTTCCGGTCTATATTTCGAACTTTTTTTCAAACCAATTCTTCTTTGTATCTCAAAATACAAGTTTAGAACTTCAAAAACTTGGCAAGACTCTCTTGACCATGAAAATGTTCACTAAAGTCTAGTTGTGGGGTTTGTCCCTTTAAACTGTACAACTTCATTGAGACAGGAATTGATTAATGGTTGACTATTTTTATGGTAGGTTTGAATATAAAGTTGGACTACATAAGAACATTGTTCAGCCCAAGATGACAGAGAGCTAAAGCTTTATTACAGCTGCTATAAATTTCTGGTTTTGAATGAGGTACAGAATTATTGCAAAACTGAAATCTTTCTGCCATTTATATTCTTCAACTTGCAATATGAGATGCTGTCTATTTGGTCTAGTCAAAAATATTGTGAGCTATTGCTAACTGATGCCTTCCTTGGAAGAACATTTACCACCTACCAGGGAAAACATAATAGTCCATCTTTCCTTGTGATACCTTTTTTCAAACACTGCTCTTCACTATCCTCTCATTCTGAATATGATTATAAAAAAGCTATCAGTTACTTGCTGCTATTAGACAGTTTTCCAGTTAGACTCCAGGCTCACAACTGAAGAAGCACCTAATTATACTGATGATCAGCTGCTGAGAGCCATGTATTCTGTGGAATAAATCCTGATCTTACAGTGACTTCTAAGAAAGAGATACCACTGATGAACTTAGAGTTTGATGCAAACCTTGCTTATTTATTCTCTGACCTTTTGTAGAGAGTGATGAAGAAAAAAATGATCTGAGGAAATGGGCTTATTATCCTCTGGTCCTGAAACCAAGGACCAGAGGAGAGCACTTAGCCCAGTTATCTCAACTGTGTCAGCTTTTGTAGAACATAGAATGTTTTGTAGAACATTTACATCTGGAAGAGAGGAGGCTGATCATATTTAATAGAGGGAAAATTGTTACTGATTATTGTTCAGAAAAGAAGCAAAACCTATCTCTGTAGTCTCTGTCAAGAACATCTGTTCTTTAGAGTCCAACAAACAATGAGTGGAATTAAAAACTGGATTTATATTTGTTTGCTTCAGGACACCGAATGCAAACAACTTTTTTTATTGACTTGACCAAGGTAAAAAACTTTTTTCATGAGCATTCATGTAATTCAAGCTATTGTCTGGTCATCTTTGAGGCTAAGGTCTCCATGACAAAACTTACAGCAGACAGGAGAGGGAGCAGAGCCAGAGCACCTGTGTTCCTCCCCACCCATCCTCTTACAGTTCAGCTCTGTTTGATTTTGTGAAGTTAATTCCAGCCACTGAATTACTCAATAAGCCTTCATAAGCCATCACATCACCAGTGATCTGGTGCAGAATTTCTTTTGATGATGAAGGTGGGCACTGATAGAATCTTCTGTAGTCATTTTGAGATGCTACACAACTTACTCAGTTAACAGTTCTTTCTCAGGGTACTAATAGAGGATAATTTGCCAAGTTTTTAAATTTACACAACTTTCTAGAAAAGCCTCCAGTTGACATAATAAATTCATTCTCTCCTCTCTAGTGGCATAATCTATCAGCAGAGCTCATTAGTATCTTCTGAAACAAAGCCTTTCCCAAAATCCTGTTGACATCCCTGAAATTTGTTGCAAGTCATATCATACTATTTTCAAAAACAGTACTGGAAAGGATCTCTGGAGGTTAATCTGATCCAGGATACCTCAACTGCCGGTAGACCACTGATGAGCTGCAGAGGGTTGCTGCTCATGCCAACTAGCAGGCTGCTCAGGAGCTGCCTCCCGGTAGATATTAAGAAGCCTTCCAGCAGGCAGAGCAAAGCCTGGCTCCCAACTGCTGTCTGTATCCACAGGCAGGCGTCATTGAGAGCTGGCTCTCCACTGCAGTCAGTACCTGCAGACAGACACAGCTGGGATCCTATATGTGTAACTACAGAAACAACATGAGGATTTTTATTTTAAATCACAGAGTTTATATAAATGTTAAATATTTTATTTATTACTCCTTTTTTCCAGCTGTCAAATTAGAATCAGAGACGAGGTGGCCAATGAGATTTTTTTTAAATGAGTTGGATGATCCTTTGACTACATAAGATTGAGAAAAACAAAACTAGTTTATCCCCTTGATATAGACAGAATCAGAGAATCATAGAATCATAGAAACACAAGGTTGGAAAGGACCTACAAGATCATATAGTCCAACCATCCTCCTATCACCATTACTACCCACTAAACTACTAAACCATATCCCCGAGCACCTCATCCAGACGCTTCTTGAACAGCTCCAGGGATGGTGACTCCACCACCTCCCTGGGCAGGCCATTCCAGTGCCTGACCACTCTTCGAGAGAAAAAATTTTCCTTATATCTAACCTAAATTTCCCCTGGCGCAACTTATGGCCATTCCCTCCCATCCTGTCATTAGTTATCTGGGAGAAGAGGCCGACCTCCTCCTCATCACAACCTTCCTTCAGGAAGTTGTAGAGTGTGATGAGGTGTCCAACAAACAATGAGTGGAATTAAAAACTGGATTTATATTTGTTTGCTTCAGGACACTGAATGCAAGCAACTTTTTTCATTGGCTTCACCAAGGTAAAAACTTTTTGCATGAGCATTCACATAATTCAAGCAATTGCACAGGATAAATGAAGCCTGTGTCATTGTTGCTTCTAAATTTAAGAGTGATTTATTTTTATGTTAAAAAAACAACCAATACAACCATAAGTTTCTCTCTCCATTATTTCTTTTTCTGCAATACTTGATGGCAGTTAAAAAACACTTTTGAAAGTATTTGTAAGAACTTCAAAAAGCAGAAGTGGACAAAGTTCAGAATAGAAATGGCTCCAAACTTCATGTTGAAACTTAGATATCAGCAAATAAGAAGTTACATGATTGGAAAGGAAGAAACTATCCTACAGTGCATTCTAAACTCCAAATCACAGTTTTTCACTGGAGTTTGAAATGATGGTCTGTAGTTCAAAAATAAAGGTCTCCTATGCAACAACTGATTAAATACCACACTCTTACAAAACAAAACTGAGAGCTTTCTGAACTATACATATGTCTGATTTGGTTTACTCTATGAGACGCAAATGTTACTGGCCTTTCACATCTACTGTGGAAAACGCCAAACGTCACCACACATGCAGTGTTGTGAATCATCCCAGACCACACTGATTATTTTTTGGCCCTTCCTTGATCAACACAGAAAGTAACATTTCCCTAAGACTGTATATATTACAATGTATTTGACTACTGTCCCTTCCTACCTTGTAGTCGGGCTTTGTTTCAGAAAGAGATATGAGAAAACGGCTGAAAGAAAACATCCTAATGTTAAATTCTTCTGCCTTCTGTGGGAAAGGAAACAGATGTTGCTGCACTTTTGTTGCATGTTGAGACTGAGTCATTGTCTCCATTCCTTTAGGTATCTTTCATGTAACTTTGTTTTCCTAACATGTACCAGGCCTATGACAGTAATCACAGAATCAGACAAGCAGCTTCAGTGTGGACTCTTTTTTCATTAAATATTCTTTAGAAAAATTAAGCACACTTGGGAAAGTGTATGTTTTACCATTTCTGTTTCTCCCAGATATCTGGCTTTGGTTAGAGAGTGATATTTTAAACTCACTTGTTATTAAAATGAAAGAATAAATTTCTACATGAAAGTGTCACCTTTTTTTTAGACAGTAAATTGAAATGCATTTTTCCACAACCGGAATTCTGTCTTTATCCTTGAAATGTCAATTAACATTAAAATAATAACTGAAATATCATGCAACAAAAAGCAATTCCTGATTATTGTCACAATAAGAACAATATATCAGTGAAATTAAAATAAATATTTAGTCATTCTGCAGCAAGATGATATGACTGTGAGTTATTAGCTCAGAAATTACATTTGTAGACTTTATAAAGAAGAAATTGTTTTCATCACAAACTGTAACCACATCGAACAATCACAGAATATTTTGTTTATGCCACAGTTATGTTTGGATAATGATCAAATTATTTGCTAGGTGAACAGCTACCCTTTACAGCTACAGGAATTTTTTAGGGATAAGAAGTACAAAAAGAAGCATCATGTCATTGTGTTCCAGCCTCAGATCAGTGTGGAAAATAAAATAATTTCAAATGTTTTGGCACAAAATTATATTTGCTTTCCTACCTTTAATACAGCTGGAGTTTGAGCTTCAAAATAATTTTATAAGAAGAGGGTAGAAGTGAGGCTGTTAAAGACACATGATTTTATGTAGGGGAAAAAGCTTTGGCACTCCTGTTGTAATAATTCTTGTTTAGCCAATGACTTGTCTAAGTTTGAACCAAACCGAGGTCAACTGGGAGCTGTAATAAAGAATTGCTGAGGATTTGGACAGAACTACCAACTGCTAATAAGGTGACTCCTTTAAGTTGCTAAAAATTTACTGGTGACATTTTTATTTTTCAGTTTTGTCATTTCAATCCTAAAATACCAATATAAGTCTGCAAATAATTAAACACACCCACTCCAGAGATATTTTCCATAATCCAGAGAAATAAATCTAGATATATGATACAGCACACATTGCAGCTGAGTTTCCCAACTTACTTAACATTTTAAAGTGAAAGTAGAGTAAAAGTGACATGGCAGCTCTTTGAGGTCATGCCCCAGAATGTTGATCCTACTATATTTAAAGGGTAAGATTGGGTCACAAACTAAATAAGAGTAGTACTGAAGATTTTTTTGTTCATTTTTGTCTTGATGTCCCTGGCAGAGGTCTCACTTATTAAAGCGTGTTTGTGTATGGAAGCAGCTTCAGAGGGAATGTCTTAGATTATGCTCTCAGCTGAAATTGGAAAAACACTGCTTAAAGGAACATCATGATGGTGTTGACGCTTCATTCTAGCCTAGTGTGTGGCTAACGCAGCCACTAACTAAAATACAAAGCTTTGCCTTGAAAAGAGGTAAAATGCTGGTACTTTCTTGTAACAAGAACAATATTGCTCTATGCAGTATTTTTGAATTCATTCTTTTACGTAAAAAGAAAGAATGAAGAGGTTGAAAAGAGAGAAAATATTTCATGTTATTGCGTTATTTTAATTTTAAAAAAATTGATGTTTATTCACTATATTAAATAATGTCAGCAGATATAGGAAGGCATCATACTAACTTCTAATGTTCATATATGTACAGACAATTAGAGGTACCTGTGAAGTCCTGTGGCTATTGGTGTTAATTCAATATGTAACCTTTTCCCCTTTCTCCATTGCAACCTTTTTGCATTTTTGCCTTTCTTATCAATAACAGCTAAATTAAGGTAGAAGGAGGGGAATGCAACTTAACTGCACATCGTTTACGTATGAAGTGTTATTTAAATGACAGGAAAGTAATAGTAAAGGGAGACCTAGAAAATTTACAAGAGCTGGGGAGAAAATGTGAAAAACAAGACAAAACTACACTCAGTAATGAAAACTAAAAAGTCAAATACTTAAGGGAAATAATCTGAAACACAAATATACTATGGAAGGAAGATAGTGTTTGGAAAGCACTAAAAAAAAAAAGAAAAAGAAAAAGGACTCAGGGCTAGTAGTGAACAGCAAATTAAATAAGGGCTTGCAATGTGATACAGCTCTGGGAAAACAAACAAATGTGATTTTGGCCAACATATACAAAGGGATCAAATTAAAAGTGAGGTGCTGGAAATTGCATCAGAAGACATAGAACATTTGCGAATATGCTGTACAAAACAACGTTGGATTACTGCAGAAGAATACATGGTGACTGACTGGGTAAAGACTTGAAGTTATATGAACAGGTGGAGCTTCATTAAATTTTGTGGAGTTTTACCTGTGAAAAACTATTTTACCTATTTTTCTAGAATTGAATTTGATTCATTTTGTTCAATAATTACGTGACTTAATTCCCATAAATTTAGTTGAGTCCTTGGAATTCATCCTGAAATTTTAAAGAAGACCACACTGGAAAACAGCAGTTAAATGAGTCATTTTTCAACTCTTTTATTCTTTGTTCCATTCCCAATTTATGAGCTAGGGAGTTTTATGCACCCATGGGAAACTGAAAATGTTTCAGGCCCAACTGTTAGCTGAAAGCTAGCTCAGGGACTGCAAACAACTCCCAAGCTTGCGTATCCTTACTGGTAAACACGGAGAGCTTATCAGTCTCAGCTGAGATTGGAGGCACAAAGCAGACAGATCCTGCCTTCCCTCCTGGCTGTTGAAGGGCAGAAGCGTGCAAGTAAAATTCCAGCTAACACCATTTGCCTGATCTTTAACTCATTTGTTCTGAAAAGTTGCAGTCATATGATATTATTTGTATGGAATTTCGGAAAGCTTCTTATACCCTTTTCACATGACCAGCCCCTCCTTAGCTCATAGTTGCATGGGTTCACAAGAACAGCACTGGAATGGTTGCAGCATTCTTTCGCTACAGAAAACAGAGCTGGTTGTGTTAGCTGACACAACTAACACAGAAAGACTGAGATGCAGGCTGACAGCTTCACTACCTTTGACCTAACAGAGTGCATGCATAACACATGTTACTGGTTCTGATCCTTTGCTAACCTGTCGCTTTTCTGATAAGCTACATCTGTCATAAGCAGTGTAAAATATCAACACTCGATTACTTGAAAATTCTGTAAGAATATCATCACATGTGCACTGTGCACTCACTTTACATTAGTGAAATTACTTCCCAAGATGCTGGGCATTAGAGTATTGGGCCAAATGTTTGCAGTCTGGGAGTGCTAAATCTTCACACCACTGAAGAAGTAACATTTGCTTCAGGACCCTTATATCCAGCTGTGCATCCTTAGTGTTGACCAAGAGACCAGTGGGCTCACCACTCATAAGGGACATCTGCAGCTGACTGCCAACAGTACTAGAATGGCAAGAAAAATGTCTGCTATCTGCTATGATAAAAAGTAAAACTCAGTGACCTATCTGCTCTATTAGGAGAGGGCAAACGTGCAAGGCCAATGTTCAGTGCTCTTAAGTAAACAAACAAACAAATGCACACAAACACGGAGCAGATGTTTGATTCACAGGAGCTTTAAACCAGTGGGGTCACTTCTTGGATGTCTGCCACTTTCCATGCAGCAGTATATAAATCACATATGCTGTCCGCAATCTATATAAAAATCTATATAGTTTGGACAGAGGAATGGACTACGAATTTGTAGCCAGGTGAAATTTGCTGATGGTATGGAGTATACCAGTGCATTGAAGAACGAACTAAATTCAAGTTCAAACAAAAGTTTTTAATTTGTAGTACAAGTTGGATGCTGTGTGTGCCATATGTGTCTTTCAAAGCAATAAACAAACCTAGTGTATACACAAGTGATTGCAACTGAATTACAGTGGGATTATTTTGAGAGAAATTGTAAAATGGGGGGATCTTTTCATCAAACATCAGTTAAATGTGGAGAAGCAATTAAGCAGGAGGAGAAAATCCATCAGGAGAATACACTCTACAGGTAAAAGATTTCACTCAGTTCTTTCAATGCTCTGAGTCAAGGCAGAAATGTCTTTGCATTTACTTATAAACTCCTTTCCCAACAAACTGTTTTAGTACTTGGGAAGGCACAAAGAAGGAACAGAAAGATAGAGAGGATGATGACAAGCTATAAATCTCAATGCTTAAATTAAGTGGTGGGGCTAGAAATACGGTACAGTGTGTCACTTGTTACTGTGTGACAAATGGTGTTCCATTTGCTGAAGTCATTTACAACTGGCCATTAATAAAGGGGATGGGACAGGGGATGCCACTTGGCTAAAGTTCTAAAAGGAAAAGGATTAAAAGTAGATGGAAATCTGAGTGTACACTTCAGACCGAATTCCTATTCTCAAACAAACATTTTACTGACAATGTGCACTGCTCCCCCTAGGATTATAAAAACTAACCACAACAGACGATACTCCAGGTGTGTCAGGAGGAGATATTAGTGGGAAAAACTGAACAAAAGTAGTTACCAAGAAGCTATATCTTTGTATTATACAACTTTGTGAAACATCATCCTAAAAACTTATCAAGACCATTGTAGTGAATCCATTTATCAGGTATCAACACCATATTACCCACAGATAACATTTTAGCAGAAATTCAGATACTCTTCTCAGCGCAAGAGCTTTGATGTGTAGGCTGTTTACCTGATTTCTCTCCTGAGACTCTTTCCCTCAATGATGTGAACATATGAATTGAAGGAGACTATTCTCATCCTGATTATCAAGTAGGTCAGCAAATTATGAGGGCTGCTCCTAAAGTAATGCCTCCTGTTTTATTATGTTGCCTCATGACATCAGAGGTGGATGGTGATGGTATGGCAGTAGAGGTTGAACCTTCCTACCAATATCCCGTTACATTTTTTTGCCGTGTGACAGATGGCAGCAGAGGGGCAGTCTGACAAAACAGTGTCTGACATGGAAGTGTGAATGAAGCAAAGGTGTGTCATTGAATTCCTTCATGTTGAGTAAATTGCACCCATCAACAGTCATCAATGCTTGCTGAACGTTTATGGAGACCAAACAGTGGATGTGAGGACAGTGAGGCAGTGGTGGTTCATTTCAGCAGTGGTGACGGCTATGTGAATGCCACGTTCTGGAAGGTCATACACAGCTGTCACACTAGGAAGAGAGTCTCCATCAGCTCATCTGTGCTGATTACAACCAGGAAACTGTACAGAGTTGAATATTGGCTTCAGTACATTGGAACTGATGGCAGCGACATTGGAATATCAAAAAGTTTGTGCCAGGTGGGTCTTACAAATGCTCACACAAGAACAGGAAGAACATTTCATGCAAGCTTGTCAGGATCTATTGGACCAATCCTAGGCTGAAGGCAACAGTTTCCTGGATTGCATCATTACCAGTGACAAGATGTGGTGTCACCACTATGAGCCAGAGTCAAAACGTCAGTCCATGGAGAGGCAACATGTGAATTTCCCATTGAAGAAAATGTTCAAGATGCAGTCCTCAGCAGGTAAAGTGATGTGCACTCTTTTAGGATAGGAAAGGGGTGATCCTTCTAGATTTCCTGGAACATAGACAAACCATAATCTCTGACTGTTACATCATGATGCTGACTAATCTGAAGGTTCAAACTTGCAGAGTCAGGCCAGAGAAGAAGACAACTTTTCTCTTGCAACACAATAAAGCCAGGCCCCATACTGGTTTGAAGACCATGAAGCACGTCACCAATCTTGGCTGGACTGTCCTACCACACCCACCGTACAGTCTGGATTTGGTGCCTTCTGACTTCCATCTGTTTGGGCCAATGAAAGATGGACAGTGTGGGCAACATTTTCCTAGCAATGATGCTGTCACAGCAGGTACGTATCAATGGATCACCTCCACCGACGCAGATTTTCATGAGCGTGGCATAAAGGCTTTTGTTCATAGTGAAGCGTAGTGTTTCGTAGCTGAGAATTTGCTCTATCAAGAAGTGTTCTTGTGCTCTTTGTATCTGTTGCAGTTTCCATGGAAATAAATAGGAGGCATTACTTTTGGAGTGACCTACGTACTTCCTCTTTTCCCTTCTCTGTTCCCTTCAATATTACATTTCCAGGTTTGTTTTTGGTGCATGTTGTTAGTGCCTGCTGTTCTAAATTGTTTATCTATGTTTTTTGATAAAAAAAATCTGCAATTGTGTAGCCCCTCCAATACTTGGTGTCTAATTTCCTTTCAGAGCTGCACTACACTCTGGAAGGGACACACGTGGAACAAAAAGCATGGGCCTCTTTCCTCACATCCCAGGGACACATGGCATCATTTGAGAAATGCTGGTGGTAATCTCATGGTCAGTGGCTCTAGATAGTTATGCCTGTTCCTTCTCTGTAACACCAGCTTTGAATTTGCTTAATCCGTAATTACAATTCAATAGTCTGATATTACTGAGTACTTGAGTGCCTGCAAATGTTGTGGATGTACAGCTCTAACAGAATGCTTAAGACAAATCTAAGTGAAAGCTTCAAACTTTTGGAGCCAGATATGCAAGCTACAAAATTCAGGAAAACTCTCACCACCTTCACTGGAAGATTTTTCATGGGAAAACTTAAAGAAATGTCACTTTTATCAGAATGAGAAGCAATGTCTAGCATTATAGACAACATAGACAAAAGATGAAATGCATTATAAATGAGGAATTTCACGTTATAACACCAGTGCTATCAGTGAATTATTAAGAATAACAAATATCAATTTATTCTTAACTATAAACAAAATGTAAAAATGGTACAAGCACTATCAAGAGCTGTTCTACTTAAATAATCTATTTTCTTTTAAGTTAATGTGTGCAGTTACAAATCACTGCGTTACACCTTTCACTGCTTCCAGATCACCCAGAGAGGAGGTGCGTTAGTATTCACGTTACTATGATGGGCTGTGTTTTGCAGTTACCCCTGCCTTCCGTGGCCTTCCTGGTAACCTTTCAATTATTATGATAATTGTAAGCAAACAACTTGAAACAAATGGTCAAATAAACACTGCAAGACTGCCTTTTTTTGTTTCTTTTACTTTTATGGACATTTGAATGCTGCTTGGTCAGGATGGTATTTGATTTGAATTTATCAGTCTTGGAGGAAAAAACATCAGAAGCTAATGTTTTATCCAAAAGCAAAAAAAATAGGCATGTAATTGCAATTTGTTTCAATGCATCTGTTTTCAACAGGTATTTTGATACTCCTACTTTTCAAGAATTAAGATGTCACAGATAATCACAGTACTTCAAATTTGCTCCTCAGAAATACTTAAAATCTTTAATGCTTTTTATTTGGATCTCAAATATATATATGTAATTATAAGCTTGAACTTTAAAAATGTTATCTAGATAAACTTTTGTTATGGAAATGAAGTTGGAGATAATAGAGCAGTTACAGTAAATTACTGTTAAGAGTAAAATTAATCAAGGTCTACACAGACAGAAAGGAATATTGTGGATATTCTTTCTTGCAATTTTTTTGAGATCCATGCCTGCCATGGATCGATAACTGAAGGAGATTTAAAACATGATGTGGCCATTATAGTCTGAGTTTAGGAATAGGACATGTTAAAAAAGTGAAAAAAAGATGGAGAAAAGGAGACTAGGAACATTTTGTTTCAGCTAATAGAAAGCAGAAAAAAAGAGATTTTCACCCTAATTAGAAAAAGGAACTTGCACATGTCAGATTACAAATTGGATCTAATTATCATCAAGAAAAATTTCCTGTTAAAGGCATTTTGTGTTAGTTTTGCTCTGAAACATTATGGCTAGAACCTGTTCATTTGAATAGTTGGAATGATATGTAGACTTCATTACTCTATAACATAAGTAGATATTATTGTTGACATTAGGTCATAAGTTAAAATATGAGAAGCCTTTCATGATAGGAAGAGGAAGATTTTAGGGAATTTCAAACACAATTCCAATTCTTTTTCTGCAATAAATAAATTTTCTAAAAAATATTCAACATTTCTGTTCTCAAAATGGCAACATTCTTTTGATTATCTTGCCTTAATTAATAATGACCTACTGAGTTCACTTACCCTAAAAAGTAGAGCAAATAAAAGTGTCTTAGTTCTCTATCAATATGCAAAGAGAAATTGTAACAATATTGTTGGGAGATGGACATGTTTCATAGATGAGCAGATGTTAATTCAATCAATCAATGCTTCAGCTGTGGAAGAAAATAGTATTAGAATTTGACAAGCTGTGCACAAAAAAAAGAAAAATTTTTTTTGTAAGTAAATTTGGGGAAAGATCAATTGATGGCAGACAGCTATAAAAGGCAAGCTGAATTGTACAAAGTTTCTCCTTTAGATTTGATCTTTTTTTTTCTTTTTTTTTTTTTTAATTTGGAATTTGATAGTGGATCTGAAAGGTTTTTTTTTTTTAACTGAAAGACCACGAGGGTACAGTCCTATTCAGAAGTCTTTCCCCACAGCATTCCTTGCCTAAGACTGCTTGAGAATTTACAATCTACTTTCATTTCAGGGACTATTGTTGATGAAGAGGCTCACTGTTGTGGGCAGATAAAAGATCACAATACTTTTGAAACATGAAACTAAGGATCTAAAAGGACAATGAATGAAAGAGGATGTTGAGCACAGGTACATTCATCACTTAAACCACGCAGTTAGAAATCTCCTGTTCAAGGTCTTACGAAACAATACCATATGGATCAATAATATTTGTGCACGCATTAACATGTAAGTGGAAAGGAAAGGAAAATATCAAGTATTATACTAGGGTATATACAATAATCTATTAGGCAATATAGGTAAATTGAAAGAAGACTGTTTGGAAAAGATATTACTTAGGAAAAATTAAGTACTGATGATGATTTTAGATCTAATAGCTTAGATGTCTATGGAAACCAAGAACATTGAAAAATAAAATAAAAATATAGGCTAACAATTTGAAATAAATAAACAAAATACAACAATAAGAAAAATAAAACTTGTAAATTCCCTGAATACTCAACAGCTAGATAATTATTTCAGTAGGATCTTTTTCTGCTCCCTACTTGTGTTATCCTCTCTTCATTTTCTTTAGTATAGAAGTGTTTTAATTTTAATGGTAAAGATATTGAGTTATGACTTACTTTAAACTGTAGCTATTAATGTACATTGATAAATGGAATGTCCATCTAAAAGGGCAGTCAAGGATATTAGACGACCTAGACCTCTCCTTTGCTTTTCACTGAGAGTCACAGAGGGCATGTTAATAATTTGAATAGCTCATATTACTTATTTTATCTACTGGTACCCTCTCATCTATTGATACATATCTTGGACAAGCTTCTCCTTTTTAATCTTTTCAGGTTAAGACAGTTTGTTGCATGCACATATATGTGGCATGGAATATACAAAAATATTTTGTGGAGAAGAAAACAGAAAGCATTGTGCCTTAAAACTTTAAGTTAGATCTACAACAAATATAAACTGGTGCAGCTCCATTGGCTTTAGAGGTTTTATCTGATTTTCAGTAGCCAAGAAGCTGCCACAATATTTCGTTTTCCTTCTTGATATTTTACTTGTTCATTTTTATTGAATGTTTCAACAGAAGATTGCTTTGGATGTAAACACAAACAGCAATGCTGGTGAAATAGCATTCATATACTGTGGCAGTGTATAGATTAGATAGGCTTAGCACATGCAAGCCTGTGTCTGTATTTTTTAAGGAGAAAGAGAGGAGGAAAGCAAGAGTACATGAAATACTGAACAGCAGGACTGCACCGATTCATAACTTGCTCTCTGCACTGCTGTGACTTGTCACTGGTTGTTCACAACTTCAGCACAGTCTCTAGGGATTCACAAGTCTTTATGTATTAGCACAACATTATTTCTGACCCCACTGCAAAGTGCACAGAAACTTGCATAATTCAAGTCTTCAGCTCTTTCCACGCAATAAAAAAAAGCATCCGCAACAAATTTAACTCCTTCAAACAAATAAGCATAGGTGCAATCCATGCAAGACTTCAGGCAGGGATGCCTATTTGTGAGACCAAGCATGGAGCACAGACCCATGGTGGAAATAGCTCAGTATCTAGATTACCGAAAAAATCTGGCAGTTGCCTTATGCATACACAGACTGCATGTTCGAACATACTATCCAGTAACAGCTATGCACAGAATCCTGCAAGTCTTATGGATAAATTACAGGAATCCTTCTTCTGGGAATACAGGATCAAGAATTGTGCCTGCAATGGAGCAGAACACCGAATCTAGGAGCTGGCAAGGTGAAGAAGTGTGTGTATGGGCTGGGAATGAAAGGCCAGGTTCAACGGTACGAATACACTAAAAAAAGCCATATACCAACTTGTCCTACAATATCTGACCAGTGGTTGCTAAGGCTGCAGACTGCCTTGTTAGCTGGCAGAGTAGGGTGGACCCACTTTTGAGGTCCTGTTGCTTAAGGGGAGTTTGGAGACTTGCCTTTACTGAGGAAGGGACACATTAAAAGAAGGAAGGAAAGAAAAAGGCTTTTCTCTTATCGTCCTTCCATCATCACTCACAGAAAGGAATTTGACCTTTTGATTGAGTTGTTTTCTTGCTTTGTTTAACGGTGAATTGTCATTTGCAACAGGTCTCTGCCATCCATGAAGTC
The DNA here is from genome assembly GCA_013396635.1 of Penelope pileata. Lineage (NCBI taxonomy): Eukaryota > Metazoa > Chordata > Aves > Galliformes > Cracidae > Penelope > Penelope pileata. Next base: position 390,817 of record WBMW01002728.1, on the reverse strand, counting down.
CTAAGCTCTCTCCTATAGAGATTTATGCTATAGAAGGAATGCACATAGGTAATAAAGATCAACAGGATTATAGCTGCTTAATTAGATGCTGGCTAATAAAGTTAACCAATAGATTTAAGAGATTTGTTTTGTTTTCTTTTGTTTAGCATTACCAACAATAATTTCGCTCTGACTAGATGCCAGAAAAAAAGAATTCCTACTTTCCTAGGTTGTTAGTGAAGTTTCCTTCTTTTTACACTGTGCCTCTAAATTTAGGAAGTGTAAACTCTTAATGACTGATCAAATATAACTTAAGCAGATAAAGTGGTAGCTACATTTTACCATACTAAGTATTTAGGATTTTCATATGCTGTCGCAGCTTGATTAGAGTAACAACAACAAAACTCACAGAATGTTTTGTGCTCATTTCTGAAGTTTTAGCAGAGGAATTCCATTTAAGATAACAAGTTTGTCTTCTGTAATGTTTACTTTTGCCCCAACCCATTTCACATTTATATATCACATTAGAACACTTGCAGTTATTTGAATAGACATTATGCTATGTAATTTGACTTCTGAGCAATAATTGGAAGCAACAACAGAATCTTAAGTAGTAACCCAGGTGTCTCCAAAGCATTATTAAGCCTAAAGAGTTATTGGGAATGCAAAAAACTACAAAGGAATTGTAAAAAAATGATTTCATCTGAATATGATTCTAAACCAGCTTGGATTGCTGTTAAAAGGCTTATTTAATAAAGTCTGCATTTCCTTTATGAGAGACCTGATCACATAGTTCACTATCAGCTAACCAAGGCTTATAGCTGTAACAATAGCTAGATGGTTTAACACAAAACAAAACAAAATATTGAAAAACAAACAACCAAAACAACAACAACAACACCAACAAAAAACACAGGAAACCCAATCCCCCCAAAAAACAACAAAAAATCACATTCATTTCAGTCTGGTTTCAATCACATATTTAGAAAATGACAGGCAAGTAACACACAAGAAATCAAAGCAACTGATAATTAGCACAAAGAAAAGTCTGCTTAAACAAATACAAATTTATAGAAGTTAAATAATATTTTATTCATATATTTTCAATCCAGGTATTTAATTCAAAGAATCAGTTCATCTGGAATTTTCTTCTTATATTACATCATTATTTCTGCTACTTTAATGTTACTGATTTTGAAAAAGAGTAGTCAAATTTTTCAGTCAGACCATTTTACAATATAATGTGGCTTTTGGACTTAATATTTTTAATGGAAATACAGGGAACTGCTTCACAGAACTGTCGAAGTAAAAAGATGATTTTATCTAATGTTAAGTCAAAGCTGAAGAAAAATATCTTTATCTTCTAATTTCAGGACATGCTCCTGCAAGTGTTAACATTATTTGTAGAAAAATACATAAAGGAATACTTTGCTAATGATCACAACTCCTGATTTTAATGGCATTAATGAAACAAAGTAAACTTCTACATCTGCCTCAGTGTTTGCAGTCAGGATCGGTGCTTTAGTGCCAGATTTTGAAAACTCCAGTACACACAGATTGTTCCTTTGAAGTTAATGAGATATTTGTATGAGTAGAGGCTATTCACTTGAGTCAGTGGTTTCTGGTTGGAGCCTTAGTCCTTTCTGTTGCCAAGTGTACTTAAGTTTATAAGACCATCCATTTCAACACATTTTGTTTAGTTAAACTAAAGTACTTCATTTTTAAGGAAAAAGTTATATTGCCAAAAAGTATAAACAGGACTAACTTTGACTAATATAAATATTTGAAAAACAGAACTTTTTGTTATATCTTATAGAAACAATCCTAGTATAGATGACAGAGAGAAAAGGGCTTTTATGGAATAGATGGTTCAGCTGAAATGTAGCACAGAGGAAATCTTAAAAATAAATATGACTGAATTTGTCTTCTAACAGCCAGAGTATTTGGATCAAGTTCAGAATATTTTTACCTAACAATTAGATGGAAATTCTTTACATTTCCAGTTCCGTAGCACATTATTTAAACCTTAAGCCTCTCTAATTAAGAGGAATCATTAAATTTATTCCTATTGCCTGCTTTAAGGTTTATTTGCTAATAAGCAACTGGACAAGGGATGTGTGAAATGAATAGTTGAAGAAAAACTCTGACAGCAAAAGAGAGGTCTGGAGGGTGAAGTTGGTTTATTAGGCACCGTTTGTCATGAATGGGTCTACTACACGTACAAAAGCAAATCCCACTACCTTAGAAGATTAATTCTGAAGGAGGCACTCTTGGGTCAAAGTATACATAAGCGTGTGCCTAATCTCAGAGAAATCAGGCTATTTTCTCACAGCAATTAAGCAGAGGTCTAGGGTTTCACCCACAGTGTATTTAAACACAGGATACAATTAAACCCCAAAGTATTAATATCTGCACTGTGCAAAATTGCCCAGGAAATAGATTTTGCCCTCTTTCACATGGAAAGCAAGACAAATAAAGGGAGATGACTTTATTTGAATAAAAATTATCCCAAAACAAATGTAAGTCATTCATTTTTTACTGTTAATTCCTTATGTGCATTTTTTTTTTAATTTTTTAAATTTTTTTTACTTTTCCATGCTCATGTAAGTCACTTTGGAATGCATAAATAGATAGAACTGATCAATACTATCTCACTAGAATACTTTTGTTTTCACAGTTAATATAATTTCTATGGGATAGTGCTACAACAAAAGCATTTTAAATAAATTATAAACAAAACACTGCTCTGTACTGGCAATCTTAAGGATCAAGAAGAAGACTGACTGTAACATCTTATTCAGCAAAGAACTGTTCTAAAAGCTCTTTCCTCCTTGATGTCTATGGACTGTTGAGCAGTGTAAGTGGAAAGAACACTGTGACTTAAAGAAGTGTAATGCCAATTTGAATTGTTTCTAGTGAAAAGGGAAAAACTCCTTTAAACACACAGTATACTTGTCATTGAATATGAACTCCTCCACGTAAATGTACTAAGAACTAAATGTTTTAAAAATCTTCTTTCTCAGCTCTCTAAAAAACTCTTCTGATTTTATGGTCTTTCACGTTACCATTTAAAACATAAATCACTTTTCTCTGTCTATCATATATATATTATCACTCCCAAATCAGTTTATAAAATGTAAAAATCAATCTTTTTCCCACACTTCAGAATTTTTCCTATCAGAACAAGTGACTAAGTACAGAGCAATATATTGTGCACTGTGATAAATCGTCCTATGTATTTTTATACTTTAAATTATTATAGTTTTACTACTATAGCAATGCACACAACAATTGAAGCAAATTAACTTGACATCTCAAGCTTTTAAGTTTTAATAATTATGTCAAATTTTGAACCTTCAAAATGATGACGTATTGCACAGGATGTTAATAAAGTCTCCAAATTTAGAGTAACAATCAGAATTTTTTCTAAAGAAATAAAAACTCTACTTTTCACTGATCACATTGGTCAGCAAGTCACTATTTTAACCTTTAAAAATGCAGCATATCCCAAAACAAGTTACTTGTTAAATAAATGCTCTTCTTGAATGCAGATGACCTTTTAAATGATTATATCTCAGCACATGCAACAAAAAGAATTTCACCTATCACCTCTACGTTTTGATGTGCTGCACTTGGTGAATCCATAACCTTTTCACAATATGTAACATACTGCAGAACACAAAATTTCTTGCTAACTTTAATTAAATCCTTTCAGAAAAATCCTGCTGACCTCTTTGGAAAGAAATCTTACTAAATGAAAAACTAGAACCAAACAAATTACAAATCTCTCTGTATTTGATAGCTTTAAATGAATCTCTAACCATTTCAGAAAATTATCTTTCAGAACACTGAATAAGTTTACTGTTGTAAACTTTTCATAATAAGGTTTTTAGACGAATTCCAGTAAACATTAAAATATCATTCTTATTTAAAATACACAGATCATTTATTTTCCCAGGAGTCACTAAGGGCTGATGGAAGCTCACTGAAGCTTTGGAACAGGCCTTAAAATAGCAATCTAGTTAAATACTCCAGATCGTAAACATCCTGCAAAAGATTTCAGGACAAAACTTAGAAACAAAATGCTTTAGTCACTTTACCTTCTAAAGCACCAGACTTTTTCTTTAATAGGAAATCATTATTTTAGACCAAAACAAGAGATACATAAGGACTTTGACCACTGAAACAAACAGCAAAACTGCCCCTAAGCCACATTTGCTGTTGTTGCACAAATGATTATAGCAGATGTAGAATTGTAACATCTATGCTAAGTACAAAATGACAAGAATGATTTAAATTCTAAATTATGTTAGGAGGAATATCAAGCATAACATAATACGTGCCTTCAAAGTATATAATTAATTTAAAGTGACACCAGAGTTTTTGAATGCTATTTGACTCACTTCAAGTTAAGGAACAGAACTTTAAAGGCAATTAATGATTACAGGTTATAAAAAGAAGTTTTGTAAGCCTCTATCTACATACATGTACATGGTAATAAAACTTAAGCATGTGCATTCGCACATTAACTTGAATACACTCCATAACAGTAAGAGACTGACTGTTTATATATGTTGTTTCAGATCACATTCATGCTGCCTCCATAAACACTGCAAAACTTTGTAGTTTCCTTTGTAATACAGATACAGGTGCTGCAGTTCAATTTTGATGCTGACATGATTGTAATTATTTATTATTTTATCCATAACGTGAATTAAAGGAGAAACATAAATCTTGATGTTCTTCTATATTTAGATAAAGAAAATTGTGAAGACCGGTTTCTAAATGACCAGTGAAAAAAATTTTAAGTTACAACATTTGTTTCTGTCTTTACTGTTATTTTTTTTTTTTTTAAATTCTGCTTTAGGCATGGTTAGGAGAAAGCTTATTTATTTGAAATGGAATCTACTGTTGTCAGGGGAGCATACCTTATAACTAAAAAAAAAAGACCTCAATAATGAAAAGAAACTCTCAAGAATCTTTTTGTTTTCTTGAACGTTCTGAGTTAATAAGCCAGTGATCTCGCAAGAGATAAAACCTCCTGATGTAAAATCAAAATTAGTGTCCAATGATACGCTGAAGTACTGGAACAAGCAAAGGAATGGAGAGACATAAGAAAAAAGGAACTTGCTGTGGCTTCCCGAAGACAAAGGAGATGAGTCGTCTGACTGGTGTGTAATCATAAAGTTAAACAAACAGCAATACGGCTAAACTAATGCACTGTCAAGTCTACATGTCATCCTGGCTGGTTCATTACGTGCATTTGTGACAAACAATACGGAGGAGACAACTGTACTGAATCAAATAACTTGCAACAGTTTACACTCCTATAAAACTATTTACATTTTGTCACATGAATATTTATAACAAGTGGCTTTCCCTTCACAAACACTATAGCTCAAGCAGCTCCCATTCATTATCGTATTTAGGAAGTACAAACACTAATTCTGTGAGTCAGCAATACAGTCTGTTGTAACTTGCCAGAAAACAAGGCCTGCAACCCTAATATAAAATATAGGGGCAATGTCATGTTGCCTCCAGTTTTTCAAGTGCCCTAGCATTTTTACGTCTCCGAGTCACAGGAATTCAGTTTCAATATTATATCTGCCCTTTAGCAGAGCATGCCCCAGCGAAACAGCCGGTGAAGTTTATTTTGCCCTTTATCAATACAGTGTAAACCAGCATGTGCTTACCTCCATGGGGTGACTGAACCCAACTTGTCTGTGTGCACAGACAGCACTTTGGCCACAGATGTGACTGGTTAACTGTACAAGCAAGGAGGATAAATCCACACAACAATACTTCATTCACCAAGGAAATCTGCTGTGGATTACAGCTTCTCTATGGTTACGTCTGTTCTTAATTTACTGTTTTTATTCAGTTTTCAACCATAAATGAGCCCCTTATGAGGCATTCACTATGCAGAATTGACAACTCTTTTTATCTACTCAAAAATATTTTTGGATAATAATTTATGGTTATGAAATATTTTAAGCAGTTTGAATAGTTACATTCTACTCTTTCAGTACTTAATGATGCAGTATCCCCTGTAAAAATGGAGACCTAGGCAATCTACTGATTCCACATATTTATAACAAAACACAGCAGCCCTGGCCATACAGAAACATGAATTTTAAAACTGCATATATCATGGGAATGGCATTGTGTTTTTTTAAAAAAAGATCTTAAACAGCATCTCATGAGGAAATCCTGGGCCAAAACTGTGACTAAGGGCCTTGTGGATGGGAAAATAAAGTATTTTGGCAGGCATGGTATTTTGTTCATTGCCNAAGTTTGCAATAGATGTAGATTTTAAGCACTGTTCAACAGAGAAATTAAGCTGTCTGTAATGCTGGAAAGGGTTACTGCATTATTTATGTTTTATGTATGAAACTGAAATGTGAGCATGAGTATTTTAATCTTGTTTCACCATCAAAGATAGTCTCTCAATTTGTATGCCAAATTAATGCTCTATCTACTTCGTAAAAGCCATCTAAAGGGACTGATTAGCATTGAGCACTAAGTGATGCTTGGGAAAAAATGTTGTGAGTAAGCAGAGCTACCTAGGAAATCAGCAACATACTGCAAAGCTTCTGGTGCAAAAGTATATTTTGTCCCATGCTGATATCATTCTTTCTATCAGTTCTGACGTACCTCCTCAGAGGGATGGCATTCACTGAAACTATAACTGGCAACAGAGGAAGGGAGCCATGCCACTGATATGGAATATTCTTATTAATTGTGACAATAGAGATGAGGCTTTAAAAAGCCTTCCAAGATGATAAATTCCCCTTTGCATTATTTTAGATTAATTTAAAGTGCTGGCGCGCAAAGCTTTATAACTTTATTCTTGGCAGAATATGAGTACTTTCAGACTCATTGATACTCAGGGATTCCTCACTGTTATGGAGTAAACTCCCTGTAGATAAACAAAAGAAAACATTTGAATGAGGTACTTGTAGTGTTTTCCTCATTAGCAGCAACAGTGTCTTGAGCAGGGAATGAGCGTTTTGGGAAAAGCGTTCTTGGCATTAACAAAGAAAGGACATTGCTTTTACAGGCAAGAACACTTTATGGCTTTCTGAAACATCCTATCACAATACCATATGTAATCCAAATAAAAAAATACAACTGAAAGCAAAATTAAGTGTTAGGGTACTTTAAAAATAAGTGCACTTGTATATAAATACAACAGAGAAGTACTGAACTGATTTTAGTTTGGTTGCTTTAAATATTGCCCCTGATGTTTTATGGATTCCAGTTCTTCCTTTGTTTGCTATTTAATTGCAACTGGTTTTGATTTCTTTATAAAAATAAAAAACGCCTTGTTTAGAACTGAATATCCTCATTTTCATTTAGTGGATGCAGTCAGTGTGCCAGGTGTAGGCAGACATTGTCTGAGTGCATTTAAGATTCCCCTGGAGTGGCTGGATAAAACACCATGGCAGATACTCAGCTCTGCAATCACAGGGAATGTGCCAGTGAGCCTTTGGAGCCTTCTGAGCATTAAAACTTCCCTGGGTTAGAGGTTACCTTTGAATTGTGTGTCCATGTGTGCACATTCATGTGAGTGCTGGGACTGCAGCTATGCTATAACAGCCTGTATGTTCTCCTAATCTGTATTTATGAATGAAAGTTTTAAATTTAGCTAAAGCCAGTGGATAGCCGTAGGGCTACTATCAGTTATGTTTGGTACCATGATCCAAACTTAGCACTTACATCTCACTTATTATGAAGAGATTCAATGGATAGCAAAATCTCTGAAAGCTTCATGAGCCTGAGAACTCAGCAAGTTCTTTTGCATGACAAATGCACGTTTGGAAAAAAAAAAAAAAAAAAAAAGAAAGCCAAAGCAGAAAAAGTCACTGCTGTTCTGAAGTGCCAAATTGGCTTGAGAGGAGCCACCTGGATTTGGATTCTTAAACAGTGGTTTTCGTTTGTGCTGCCTTTGAATCTGCATTACTTCTACTACGTAGAAATGAGAGCAGGATTTCCCCCACAGATCAAATCCTCAGATACTCGCACATGGGCCAAATCTGTATGTTCAGCCACAATATGGAAAAGCAGGAGCTGGAAGTGCTTGTAGGACATAAAATACTTCTGTATCATTTAAGCTTCTGTGGATTTAGGTTCAGGTGGCTTAAATTGAGAGGAGGAACGACACAGACACCCCAAAAAAGCTGACAGCAGGCAACAACTTCTTCAGTAATTTTCCCTTCACTGATTTTGCTCCTATTATTTTACTCCTATTACTTCAGATATCTCAAAGTTTGGGTTACAAAAGGCATGTCTGGAACATCACAGGGCTGGTGCTTGCTTAACAGCTGAGTTTCACACACAAGAAGCTGTCACCTATGGGTATTTCCCAGCACAAGTACAATGAATCGCAATAATGTAACACTACAGGTCTGCATTCAGCTGACTAAGGCAAAGACACTGCAACATAAGATGCTCATTCCACTGTGAATTCAGCTTCTACCCATACGCATTGTAGCTAAGAATTGATCGGTACCAGGATACCTGACTCAGGTGGCTAATGAAGTGTAATCAATCTGACCCATCTGGCACCTGAGCCAGCCTCTGCTCTTTCATAATTTATATTTCAGGCCAATGTACTAATTTGAATCCTACCCCTCATCATAGTGCATATATGAGCAAGTGCTAGACAGAGGATCATTTACCACTGAATTCTACCAACACATCACAATCCCAGAACTACCTGTGCTTAACAGCTTCTCCTTCCTGAGCTACTGCACACAACCTTCGGTACCTCAGGAATCAAGAAATTATATCAATTCTTCTCTGATGGGAAGAAATCCATTGTTTGCATGTGGTGGCTGAATGATGAAGCACAGAAAGGCAAGTGGGATGAAACACCACCAAATTGTTGAACTTGGATTTTTTTTCTCTTTACCTCTTTCCTCATATATATATTTGCATTTAGGAAATGTGGAACAGATCCTGAAGATTTATGATCTGCTCTACAAGTCAACAGCATAGAGGAAAACAGTTTGCTTACACTGAGAGTGTGCAAGCCTAAATTTTGAAAACCAAAAATTGTTGATTGATATTGGAGAGGATCTGGCAAGGTCACTTCGTGTAAATTCCTGCTTAAGGCTGTCTCAAAGCTAAATTTCAACTAAGCAGGTAAGAATTCAGCTTTAGGAAGGAACTGAGGATTGAATAGCTCTTTCTTTGGAGGATCCCTAAACTTCTCTGGGCAAACTGCTCCAAAAACGAACGACTTTCATAACATAAAACAAACAAACAAACAAACAAACAAACAAACAAACTCTTGCATCTAGCCAGAACCTTCCCTATGCCAAATTATGACTGTTATCTGTCACGCTCCTGCTGTACAACCCAATAAAGAGCTTGTCTACATCCTTTCTGTAACTTCCTTGCAGGTATTGGAGGGCTGTTAGATCCCCTTGGAGCCATCCTTTCTCCAGGGTGAACAAACCCCATCCCTATGCTTCTTCATCAGTGAAGTGCTCCAGCCCCTGACCATCCTGATGGCCCTCCAATGAACTTGGTAGTTGGTTGATGTTTTGCTTGCACTGGGGGAATCCAAAACTGGAGATGGTGTAGCAAAGGATGATTAAAGGAAAATAATCACTTCTCTTGACCTACTGGCTATGTTCCTGGTGACATGTTCCTTTTATGCTTTTAGTTCTCGTCAATGCCAGGACACACTGATGGCACAACAGGTGTAGTCTGTTGGCCAACAAAACCCCCCAGGTCCCTTATACTGGAGCTGCTGTGGAGCAGTCCGCAGCCTGTACCAATGCAAGGGTGTAATTTCTCCCCAGGTGCAGGGCTTTACATTTGTTCTCACTGAAAATAATTCTCATTGTCCCAGTTCCTAGTCTAGTTTCCTAGCTGTGCAAAATTGATGAGTGTCTCTTCCTCCAGGTCACTGATAAAGATATGAAACAGGAGATGTCCCAGTATAGATTGCAGAGAAACTAGACTTTCAAAGTATTGTAGTAACCATAAGCCATTACCTTTTGAGCTAGCTGACCCAATCACTTTTTCTCCCATTTTAACTGCGATGTTCCAACATGGATACAAGGGCAGTTGTGTTGAAACTCTTGCTAAGATCATTGCAGATAGCACTCGTTACTCTCTCCCCTCCATCTCTCATTTCATCATAGAGGTCAATCAGGTAGGTAAAAGGGTGATGTACCTTTTTTTAAATACCTGTTGATTACTCCCAATCACCTTCTTCTCATGTGCCCAGAATTTGCTTCCAGGATCATTTTGTGATTTTTCCATGGCCTGAATTAAGGATCACCAGCCCATAGTTAGTGTCTCTGTGTTGTCTTTCTTGCCATCTTTGAAGATGGATATGACATTTGTCTCAGGGGATTTCCCTGATCTCCATGACACTTCAGAGGTGATGGAGAAAGGCCAGTTCACTGGGCACAGGGAGGCCAATTCATCAACCAGTTCTCTCAGCACCTCTGGATGTCTCCCATCTACCTGCTACTGTGGAATGGTATGGACCAAAACTTCTCAAGAGATCTTTATCTACTTCTATTGTTGATACTTCCTGTTGTCTTCTGGAGGCCCAGTCTTCCAACTGGGCCTCATCAGTGAAGAGTGGATTAATACCTTTCAGCACTATTTGCATCTGCTGTCACTATTCAGCAGCACTCATTTAGCAGCAAGTCCACATTATCAATGCTTTTGTGCACAGGCTTTAGAGGTTAGTCATTGGAGTCAGACTTAGCCTTTCTGGTCGTTCTGTGCTTCTCACCAACATGCCCTATGTACTTACCACCCCAACCTCTATTCTCACACTTAACTAAAAGGTCATTTCCCCATATCTAGTCTATGTAGTATAAAGCCTTCCCCATCAGGATGGCAAGTCTGTTATAACTGCTTTTTCTTGCAATAGTTGCTTGTAATAAGATGCAGTTGCCTTTCACTTTTTTCTTGAATTGTACAAAGCTGCACAATAAAGATCAGATATGAAGCTGGATGTTCCAACAACAAAGGATAGGTCTTTTTCTATGTTGAAGCTCTTCTAAAATCACTTCTGACAACAAAAACCCCTTACTTCCCTATGAAACCTTACTACTAGCAAAGATGACACAGCTAGAGGGAAGGAATGACTTTGCACCTGTGCAGTCTTTGAGCTGATGCAATGATTCCTTGGTGCCACAGAGCAGCTTAAGAGCAGGTCTGACATGTTTCTTAACTAGAATACTGCAGGATCAAAAAGTATAAAGGCGAGTTAAAGTCTGCAAGCTGTGCTAACCCTTTCTGCAATTGAATATCTGGTCCTATAACCCAACTATCCAGATGCCAATGTCAAGGGTCCACAAATGCAGACTTAAAATATAAGCAGCTAAAATTTCAGTGAAATGAAATGTTCACATTCTGAAATTAAGCATGTTTGTTAGCAATAGGTTCAGCACAAATTAGAAAATAGCGGGGGAAAATGAATGGTAGTTTGCCCCTATCTAGCATCGGAAAAATAGACTGGTGGAACTGGTAAGCAGCTGAAGCTTCAGTACCAGAAAATAGCTATGGTCATAGAGCAGAAGTATTGCTATTTTGGCTGGCTCCTTTATGTTATAGAAACAACATCTTAAACCCAATTGGCATACGTATCTTTTCTCTACTGATAAAAAAAAATCCTCTGGAATGCTGTATGCAATTCATGTTAGCTGGTGTCTGGGATATTTTACTGGCATGCAATGTGCGGAGCTGTGCCAGATGGCAGGATTGGCATCTGCAAAGTTGCTCAGTGGGCATCTAACTACTACTTTTCAGGAAGCAATGTGCCATTCCTTTCCAAGAGTGAACACTAGGAGAGAAATGGCAGCCAAACCCTATTCAGCCATGTTATCACCAGTGCAAACTGTAACATGCCACTCCTTGGCAACAACCTGCTAGAATTTTGTCACCTAAATATATTAAGAAGAACCCTTAGGAATGCCTAGGACATATTTGATAATTCAGATGACTAAGGGCATTTACCATTATGCTGCAGCAAATGTAACAGAAGAAAAACACCAGATACTTTCCCCGACTATCTCTTTTGCCCCTCTGCTGAGTATGTGGAATGGAATGCATACATGCTTCTCAGCTGCTTAAATGCAAAGTCCTGCAGCTTAGATGAAAGGTGCCTCAGTCAGCAGTTTAAACTACAGCCTTCAGACTTACTGACATGACTGTGATGTGGGTGTGTCCCAACCTGACAGCTCTCCAGTGGGAGCAGCAATCTTCAGCAGTGGGGAAACAGGGAATGGTGGAATATGATAGCATCTCAACCAGCAGTTCTGTGAAGGAAGTGTGTGCTAAAGACTTCAGTGACTTAGGTGCTTAAAGTACGCATATAAAATTATATGAGAATTTACAGAACTGCTCACTTGAATTAAGGCATGTCTTTCACTGAAATCAACATATATTTATGAAAAACCTCAAAGAGCACTTGTCTAAATCTTTAATTCCTTCAGTATCTTTAAAAAACTAATCACAAATCAAGTATGAACATGACTAAGGCTCAGAACGACTGACAAACCTTTTGAAAATGCTTTACCTAGTGCCAATTATTTGACACACTGTATTCCTGTTTATGGATGGAAATCTATTAGAGGATGATATGCAGAAAATAAGGAGAAAAAAACTATTCATAGAATTATTTTTGACTTTTCAAAGTAACATAAAGTCTAGATCTTAGTCAAAACTGAGATTGAATATATGGATTAGGGACAAGAAGCAGTTCAACTTTATTCACAGAATCTTGTACAAATCTATTTCAAATTAAATTGCTGGTTGATTCTTCCATTAAAAGTCCAAAAGCACTATTAGGTGCAGTGACTATAATTAATGGAAAGTAATTTGTAGATATCTAATCACACTTCTATTTTAAAAACATGCAAAACTAATCTCACAAAACTAACTGCAAAATAACAATTGAAATATGTGTCCTTCAGCCTTTAGATGAATTTAAATAAAAATGTGTACTGGATCTGCACATTAATAAAGCCCGTTAAGCTCGGTAGAATACTTTATATTCATCTGTGCTTCATCAAGCAGGTTCATGACCTCTACAGAACTGCAGCAGCTCCCTCTGTTCTGAAAACCACATGGGGGAAGATGGTAAATATTATTTTGTGATTAGAAAATGTTACTGGAATTGTCATAGAGAAATATTTAATGTGAAGAGTGTGGCTCAGGAATTAAAACATACACAGCAGGAAAAAATGCAGCATGGGGCAAATTTTATTCCTAGTGACAGGCAAGTAAAATTTGAGGAACATCTATGACATTGGAAATATCGTGCCACAAAGATATCACTGAGCTTATGAAGCTACTTAAGCACCTGGCTAACTTAAACAATGTGAGGATTCATTGTTCTGGATAAGGCAACTCAGATACTTTAAACTAAGTAGACAATGAAATATCTTGCTCAATTGGTATCAGAGAAGAATTTAGCTGAGAGTTTTTTCTCCCTGTCAAACAAACACAAATCTAAACAACCAAATGTGTGAAACCTACGCATCAAAAAGACTTGATAAGAAGTACAGGAATGACTGCTTTTTTTTTCTTTTCTTTTTTTTAAGAAATATGTAGAATACATGATGCAATACTTACTAACAGTTCAATGTTTGTAAATCCTTTTCCTGATTTCCCTGCACTGTGTACAAGTGCGTACATATCCATGTGTACTTTACTAGTTGTCAATCTGCCTTGCTCTTTTCACAGCTTACATAACACCCATCTTTCTAGATGTGAAAGCCAAATGAGTTGGTCTAAAACATAAAAACAGCAGCATGGTATTGTGTATTTCATTAAAAAAACAAAACAAAAAAACATAGCAAGCAACCATCAAACCAAACATGTAAAAAAACAACTACAACAACAACAACAAAAAAAAAACACATAAAAAACACATGACAAGAAGGACAGGAAAGTCAAAACAGTTCCTTAACAAAATCAACTTCTTAAGTTTCCACTGGGCTGACTCTAAATCTCCTCACCTCCCATTCAAATTATATCCAAGCAGAAGACATTGAAGACTCTTAGCTCTACTGCAGCCTTTGCAAACGTTGCTTCTGATTTTGTCAGTCATTGATTTCAGCAGGGACAAGTCTGAACCATTAGTTTTCAAAGATTTCAGTTTGAATGTTTTAGTCTAGCTTGGTTACATCAGTGTATAATAATCACTAATTCTTCAGTATAATTTTTGCCATTGATGAAATATTCTCAATTAGTGTATTGTTGCCATATGTTTGTATGACACATTCCATCACTATCAAAAGGAGACAAAAGTAGTAATTGGTTGTGCTCAAGTCCTTCTTATCTAGAAAATTCAAATCATTGTAAAGGTTCCCTGCAGTTAAATATTGCTTTCACATAATTGCCAGGAAAAAGCTTCCTAAATTGTAGGTCAGAATAAATTATAGAAGAATCATGTTGCCTTACAATCCAAAGGGAGAATTAACACAGTCTCTAAAAACTTCTAAAAATTTACAGTCTGAATTTAAATTCCACATTTAAATGGAGCCTAAGCTAAGTTCAGTGAAAATGTTCTCTGCTCTTGAGAATGTCTGTTCTGGAGAGGATTAATATTGGATTTCAAGACATTTAATAAGTCTTTAATGCAATTATTCTATTAATTAATAACTAAAAATACAATTATCATCACAGTTTTCATCGAGATCAAAACAAGAAAATAATGTGAATCTCAGCAGACTGTTTGAGGTATCTGTTCCTTCTCTAATCCCAGAGATTACTCAACAAAACCAATGTTCATTGAACAACATTTATGAAATCTGTTGTGGATTACCAATATCATCAGTTAAACCTGTTTCAAATTTATTGCTTTTATTCAGGTTAAATAATAAAAGAGTCCATTTGTACTACCACATGTATATACACGAATTCAGCTTTCATCATTCTCTACAAGTTTAATCCAGTGATTTATGTTTTTCAACACAATTTTGGGCAAATCTGTTGAAGAAATTTAGCCAGACTGATAGAAGACTTAGACTAGATTACTCTGATGTGTGCCATGTTTAAAACAAGCCTGTTCTGTTTGGAAAAAGGGAAAAGTCAAGCATTTTAACACTCTAACCCTGCTTGAGGTTCTAATCATTTTAATGACTTCAGCAAAGGAGAGAAGAGTAAGGTTGGAGAGTTCAGAGACAATGATCTTTATTATTAGAAATATGTTAGAACAGCAAAGAAGCAAAGCTGCTTTTTTCCTGCTTTTTCTTTAGTCACAGCTGGAAATAACACTGCTTAGATTAGAGTTTTCTGACATTTAAACAGTCATGGCAGTGGCTACATGTTAATTTTTTTCTAAATTGTCTCTCTTTTGAAACTCCCTCCATCTCCCAATGTTTGAAGAAACACATAGAAAATTAAATGTAAAATGCTTCTCTTATGTTTCATGTCACAGATAAATTTTTTTCATTTAAATTGAACTGAATTGAATTGAATGGGTGCACAGCATAGCAGAGGGTTTTGCTAATGACATACAAAGCTTTTTGCCTTTAGGTCACTGGTTCAAATCCAGGCAAGGCTAGAAACAGCTGAAAGCCATCAGATTTTAACCACCTGATGGCTGTGATATTTTTGTATGAAATGAATTTGTCAATCAAAATCCAACTTTGAGAAATAAGTGTCCCCACCATAAAACCCACCATCACACAATTAGAATTGTTGCAGCCTTCTGAAAATTAATTAGTCTTGTAACTTTAGAAGTGATTTTTTTAGATGAAATGACTGATGTTGAAGTATACAAAGAGTGAAACATGGAGAAGTTTACACTGCTGATACCTCTGTGAACATAGCTTTCATAGGTAAAAGAGTCTTAAACAACTTTTCTTTCTTAAACCTCCTGTCTTCTTTCTCATTAGCACTAGCTAGTGTAGCATGTGCTCCTACATTAATTGACATAGGTATGAAGTTACAACACACCCCAATCAGGCTGGAGGGGAAGGTGAAGATAATGCATATCTACCAGAAGAAGACATAAAAGTTTTGTATTTTCACAATAATCAGCTCTTAAAAACTTGTGAAAGTTTTGAAGGAATGTCAGTAGACTGCAACACTCTCCTACAATTCATGTGGCGATCTTCTGTACGCAAACAATTCAACGCTTCAGGAACTATGATCCTGCTTGAACAAAATTGCTTTTAGTGAGTGAGATATGGATCTCCAACTCTTCCTACAAGGAAATGATATGACTGCACATCAAACCAAGTAAAACTGATAATTTAAAAAATTTTGCCTAACTGGAACTTTTACTATCCCATCATCTCCGTTACATTTCAGTATTACAAAGCTGCAAGAAGGTAAAACAATTAGAGAAGAGTGTGTTGTAGGAACCAAATACAACTCCAAGAAGCAAATTTAAATGGATGCATTACGCATTGTAGCACTGAAACAATGTCAGACTACTTTTATCATGCTGATTATTAATTATAGACTGAAAACATTCAGTACTGAAGGAGTGAGACCACCTTTTTCACATGCTTAAGTATGGATTTGGGTGTTTACCTAAAAATGCAAGTTTGTATCCAAAAATTTTGGATAAAATTTACATGATGTCACTGGCATTCAGTGAGTTGGGTTGGGGTTGGTTTGAACTCAGAAGGAGGATTTGAAAATCAGTCGTTTAATCTTTCTTTCTCTTTTCTTCATTCAGTGTGAACTCAGCCAAGACATTCTCTTTTCAGTGGCACACTTTACTTTGTGGAAAGCAGTGTTTTTAGAAATACACAAAAAAATATGTATGTTCAAAAGTTCAGAAAAACACTTAGTGAAGACATTTCTGGCAATGAGGAAGAAGCAATACCTAACTTTAGTTTGTATCAAACTACAGTAAATTAGAGTAATTAGCATTTTGAATAATATGATTATCTTTAGAACTGTACTGGTTCTCATTAAGAAATAAAAAACTATTTCTGCTTCAATGTTCTCTACTTATATGCTAAGTGAAAATAATTTCACGGGGAGAGACAGCCCTTAAAATGGTGCAGAAAGCATTTTGNGTGGAAAACATTTTTTAGTGTTTTTTTTTTTTTTTTTTTTTTTTTTTTTTAAATCCTGAATTGTATGACATAGTGATTTAGCCCTGAGGTATCAAGCCCTGCAAAAGTTATATAAGAAAACTCACAGTGAATTTCCAGAAGATGCCCAAGCATAAACTATCCTTCCCCAAGTATGCAAGACTGGAACATCAACCTTCAAAAATCTCTTTGTATTTGGTTTCCAACAAGAGTATTCAAAGAGCCAATGATGACATTAATTTTATTTTCCATCCTCTGTTTGAATTTTAGTTGTTTTTATGTCTTTTAGAACATATTGCTCTCAGTCTGACTTTTTTAACAAGACAGCTTAGTTTGTTTAGCTTTTAATAAGCATGAGGTCATAAAAAAATCTTACTATTTTACTGGAAGTCAGTGGAAATTGAAGACTGCAGAAAAACACTGAGATGTGCCTTAGCACTTGTACTTTAATTCCCAGGATGTTTATACTGCACAGCTAGCTCAAACGATTGACATCTACATCTGAGCTGGCAGGTAATCTTGACCCAAGTACAAGGATTCCTACAGTAAGGTCTTTCTGTATAATATGTCCTTGATATTCCGTGTATCTCAAAGCCATACCAGTGTTCATGATTAGAAGCTCTAAAATTTTCTCCCATTAAGAAAGTTCATTTCTACTATTGGTGTCATTGTCCAGAAAATTTGTTGAACAGAGGCAAGCTATCAGCACTCAAGAGATCATGACTTGTTAAGTACCACCCCTGAGTAAAATTCAGATTGGTCTTTAACTTAGAACTCACTAGTTTTACAATCAATGATACAAATTGCCATGAACAGGGACCTAAGCTCTTTCCACAAGAGGAAAGAAGGTGAGCACAGTCATGTACTATGGCTAGAACTGTAAAGATGAATGTAGAGATGACATAATTACGGAGAAATAGTGGAGAGTATAAACAACAAGGATGTGTTCTGAAAATCACTCAGTTGTATCAATAAACTGGCAGAACAAATCAGTTCAAAACTGTAGAGGGAAAACACAGCTGGAATGACCAATTGATTCATTGGGTCGTGATGCACTCATTAGATCAGCCTCATCCCAGCTTTCCTCAGCTCTGCTTACTGATGCTTGGAGACCTCCCTAGAGGTGCCCCAATTCACTAAGGCCTTTTCCAGTCATTCCTGTTTTCTTCTGCTCAATGGAGGAAAAGCATTTGCTTTCTTAAATGCTCTCTGTACTTCTAAGAAGGATAAATTTGTCTCCTAGATCCTAAAAGCAAAATTGAACTTTCACTGCAGTCATGAATAAGGCATAACATGTAATAGTCGTGTATTTTCCAAGACCAGAATTTTAAAATTGAAAGATCATAATTTTTTGGAAGATTTCTTGCAGGTAAGGATGGATCAGTTCAGAGGCAGGCTGTAGCCCGTGTAACAGAATATTGCAGTGCTCTTTCCTAGTTTTATAACTGACATAGCAATGCACCTTTTCCATTGCTCAAAAATAAATAATTCTTCATTTTCATTCCCTTTGCTTCACAGAAGCTACATTCTTGTAGTTGTGAAAGTCAGTTTTTTTCGACTCATCTGCCTAGCTAGCTGTCCTAATCAGCTACAGAAGAACGGTACATATACAAGAAAAGGAAAAGAGTGCTGATACAAAGGCCAAGCTCATCCTTCTTTCTTTCTACCCAATTATACATAAAGAAGAAATGGATGTGAGGGAATAGTCTGGTTCAGAGTAAAGCCTTTAGTTTGGACAGTTGGAACAAGGAGGTGAGTGAGCAGCAGGAGCTTTTGTTCCCTTATTTGGCTGAATAAGCATGAGTACAAGACATACAAGAATAGGTGTAAGGGGATATGAAAAGAATTTGGCCATAATTTCCATTTTCCTAAGAACTGCAGAGATGAGAGTGAATGAAATTTGGAAATATGATGTTATTGCGCTTTTGTGTCTCCATAACCTTGGAAGTTTTACTGACAAGTTGCAAAGACTTCGCTAGAATCCAGCATGCTGTGATGAGGAGACGTCGCTTTCCAAATGGTAATGCTGAAACTCCATGCTTGAAAGAAGGACTGACAACAGATAGACAGAAAAAAAATTAATAGACTGCTTCTTGTCAGCCCTTTGGGATTTTTTGAATAGCAGTTTGGCATCCCTTACCATTTCTGTAAACTGAGAAAAAGTGTAGGCTTGAAAACTGAGAAAGGGCATGAAGCAAACATGTCTGTAAATTTTTGACAAATCTTTCATTACAAAAATTCAGAAATGTGGCTACTAATGTTAGCTAAAGATGTCTTACTGACAAGCAGAACCGTTTCTTATTCATATTCTGTATTCAGCATGTCCTGAATAAGGTATATTCTAGTGGTAAGAGTGATAGCATTAAGAACAGCTGTGAACATCAATCTGCCTGTCTGCTCCTGGAAGAAAAGAGGAGTTTCTAATAGTTGACTCCATAATTAGTACCACCTGTCTTGGACTTCTCACATGTACTGACCCTTCAGTGGCCCACATAATAAGAAAGGAAGGGATTCAAGAGGACTGTTTCAGGAGTTAACGGAACTACCCACACTGATGCAATCACAATTTGCGTGGCAAGCAGTAGAGTAAAAAGGAAGGTTATATATTGTCTCCAGTCAGGATAAGAGGATGTTTACTAGACTTTCTGAGTTTCATTTGATGAGTGTGGATAGTTTTAACATACTTGCAATTGCTTATGAACACTTGCTTGTTGTGGTAAGCATATAGACCACAAAGGTACTGGTTGTTTCAGCTCTGCTTGATCCAGAGAGCACCCACTTCTATGGAGAGCATAACCGCTCTGCTCTGCAGCTGCCCGGGGCCCAGCGGTTCCACCAGAGGAGGGCAGTTAAGGTTATGGACCAATGTACCAACTATATGGGAAAGAAACTGGTGCATACACCACTCTGGTCAATTAATGGTTTTGGCTGGAGTGAATATGCCAACAGATGTTAGGCTTTAAATAGTTGACAGCACAGCCAGGGACACCTGTCTTTGACTTCTCACCCTCCATTCACCCATTTAGTGCAAAATTTGACCTTTTGTCCTGGATATGCCAGGACAGACAAGCATAAGCTGAGCTTAATACACACCTTCTCTGTAATCAGATGTTTGAATACAGCCAACACTATTTGAAACAACACAAACATATCTCATTATTGTCTGAGGAGACAAATGTGCCTCTATATAGCACACATTTGTATTCCACAATAAAATTGGCACCTGGTGTAGAAAAAAGGATATCAATGTGCAAGTTACACAGCTTTATGTACTTCATGTGAATAATGCTGAAAGTATTAAATGAAAGAAGCATTGAAATTACCACTGCCGATAATTTTTCAAGAGAGCAGAATAATTTCTTGAGAAAACAAGAGGCACTATTCATTGCACTCTATCACATGAGCTCTGCTTTCATTTTTTTTTCTCCTGGAATTAGTTTTGAAAAATTCAAGGATCCCAGCTGTTTAATAATGACGTTGTTGTATTCATGCAAATCCCTCAGACCTTATGTCAACATTTAATTTTACAATAAATATAAAAATAGGACTAGTCACATCTGTAGTCCCCTGGGTTGTAACTGACAAATCATCCAAAATATCGCTCTCCCTCTTCCCTCCTGAACATCCTTGTTGTTTTAGAGTAAATAATAGTCAAAAGGAAAATGTTAACATTCGTGTGGTGTATTGAGAGAAGTTTATAGATATTGACAGTAGTGCTCACAAAACAGATTATATCAAAACGCCAAATATATTACCTTTACCCCAGTGGTAAGCTTTTGTAAATTGAAGTCAAATATGTAATCGTTGAACTCTGCAAGGATGATAAAGGCAGCACAGGAAGAACTTCAAGCACTATGGATTTAGAGAAGGAATTGTTCCCACTAACCATTTACTCTTAATGAATTTTAGATCAAAAAAAAAAAACAAAACTTGTTTACTGAGTGACATTTGGAGCTGTTTCTATAAAGAATGTAGTATCTGTAACTCCCCCTGAATTATTTGCAAAACAAAAAGCAAAGAGAATTTGGTTAAAAGTATTCCTACAAACAAGTGCCTAAATCTTAAAAGACAAATATCTTGTGGAAGAAAACAAGGCTGCAGGGACAATAAATATAATTAAGAAAATTCTGAAAAATCAATAAAATACAATATAGAGATATATCAAAATATATGGAATATTTAAAACACAGTAGAACAGTTAATAGAGAAAATACCATACAAATCTTACTCTTCGTGCAGTCTAACAGGAGTTTCCCATAAGAATATATTCACTTGAAAT
The DNA here is from genome assembly GCA_013396635.1 of Penelope pileata. NCBI lineage: Eukaryota > Metazoa > Chordata > Aves > Galliformes > Cracidae > Penelope > Penelope pileata. Next base: position 369,523 of record WBMW01002728.1, on the reverse strand, counting down.
ATGCTAGATATTCCTCAAATGTCAACACAACAGATTGTTAGGCTGAGTGACAAAATCACTCCTGATTCTGAACTTTGAAAGACTATAGTAACGTTCGTAGAACTGCCTGCTTCAATAGATGGAGAAGGCTAAAACTAGGCATGTTGGAGTTGATGAGAAGTATATCAGCATCCCTTACGTGGCAGTATTAATGAAGAAAACATTTTAAAACTCAAATGTTGTGACTTGTAGCCGCAGACAAACTAGATTAAATTCTAGTGTCACCACGTCTATGGGAACTGTACTATTGATGTTCAAATGGGTCAATATTGTACCTCATGCATAAAAACCTTCATAATAGGTTTGAAAGGTTTCATCTTACAGGCAGCTAGGGACCAAATGGGTGACTAGGCTATGGGAGGGACACCAGGGATGTTTCTTTTGGCTTGGCCCAATGTAGATTCAGCATGTGTCACAAAGAGTCTTAAGACTCAAAAGGCTCATGCAAAGACATGTTTGCTGTTTCAACCCAAAGGCTGTAGCAGGAGCTGTGCGCCACTTATACAGATGCTTTGGAATAAGAGTCTGTCCCGCACACTTCCACATATCTGAGGCTAGCAGTCTTTTCTTTCACTAACTCTCAGCTCAAAACATCAGCACTTACCTTACAAAATACCTTGTAATGACTTTCCTTTCTTGTTTCCTACTGCTTCCCCAGATACTCCATGTTCACTCTGCAGACTCTGCCCTGCACTGTGCTCCTTTTGTCTCTTTGTGCCTTCATACTCTCTTCCAGGCTGCTGCCTCTGCCTCAAGCAGTCAACCCCCTTCCACATTTCCCTAGTGCATCCAATGACCTCATTCCCCCTCCTTCAACTCCTCATTTTCTTCCTTCAGTTTCCTTTATCTTCCCTTTCCACCTCCTATCATTGCTTAAGAACAACCCACTGACACTCTTTCCCCCTTACCAGCCTAGCATTACTAAAGAAATTAAGCTAAAAAAAATCAAAAAAAAAAAAAAAAAAAAAAAGGGGAACATTTAATAAAAAAAAAACCTTTCTGTGCTTTCCTGTTTTCACCCTTTTTTTTTCCTCTTCAAAGATATACATACGTTGCTCGTGGCTTAACTTACTGTGCAATTTATGGTGATTAGATTAGATCATAAGATGCCAGCAATAGAGGCTCTACAATGCTTTTTATCTGTGAAATGCCAGGCACGTGTGTATTATAAATGAAAAAATAATAAGACAATAATAAAGACAGCAGTTGTATCTTTGTCATATCCTCTGACTTGAAAATGCTGTGAAAGGTTTTGAATGAGATCGTGTGTGAAAGGGTAAGTTTATCTTTCCAATTCTGTGTAGCCAGTGTCCCCAAGGAAGTGCTCGATACTAATGAAAAGCTGAACAGTTTCTCTAAAACCTTAGGGATCTTCTATCAGCCGTGCCACGTACACCAGTGTTTTGTAAGTCATCTTACTATTTTTATATCATTCCCTACTCTCTATTTTACTTTCAACTTCCAGTGTATAAATTACATTTAGTTCAATTATTCTCTGTGACGAGAAAACTATATCACAGATATTTTATGTATATATAGAAAAAAATTCTAAGGAGTGCGTGAGAGATCATAAATATATCTGGTTGTCAGCTGTGAGAATATTTCAAATGAAGTGTAAAAGCTAGTTTTGGTGGCTTATTAATGATTTCCAACAGCACCTTTAGCACTTTACTATTGGAACATTGATTTCAGCGCAGCTACTTTGGTACCAAGTAAAAACATATAAACTTGGGCCTAGAATGATAAACCTGATCTTGTGGATACCTTTAAGATACTATCAAAGCACTGGCAAACAATCCGGTAACCCAATCTCCTCTGGAAAAAGTACGTAAGAGGAGCCCAATGCCTGTTAAAAAAGCAACTGAAAAGAACATCTGTGAGGCAAGCCTGATGAACTTGAACTAGATATTCCAGCCTGCTTATTTCTTTGTTTTTGTTCTTTTTTACGAGTTTGGAGAAACAGTCAAGGCAATCAAAGCAGGAGCACAGTTTTTAAAACGCAAGATATAGCTGATCTGAGACAAGCCCACTGAATAACTACACAAAGACCCAGTGAGACCAGAACTTTTCTATTTTCTCCTGCAAACACACAGCACACAGTGTTCATACCCAGCAATCCCTACAAGCCTGGCAAGGCCTGGAGATTAGCACACCTGTCCCAATTCCCAGCAATACTCTCTGGAGCAGGTGCACCAAGTCTATGGTTTAGAAAGTCTCTTCACACCTGCGCCTCTTAACTAATGACCCTTTTTGTTTTCTCCTTTTTTGATCTCCTGAGTGTGAGAGGGAATGCTGAGACAGCAGACAGGCAGCTGTGGCAACCCAAGGAGAGGATAGAGAGGACATGTGCCTGTGTGTGTGCCTGCCAACAAACCATTGATTTTGTCCTTTATCTTTTTGCAGGTGACTTCTCGTAGGACTAACAAAAAATACTTGCATATTTAGAAACTTGTGATTTCACTGGAGCCTTATGTGCTTCTATGTTTCCTTAAGGTAGGAATAACCGAGAGCCCTTTGAAACAATTCAGTTAATCCTAATCCCTGCACTTATTTAATCTTGATTTTAAGTGCTTTCTCAATACTCTCACACACTCGGTACAGTATGATGCCCACAGGTGCTGGCATGAGCACTCCCAGCTGAGCAGACTGTTGATTGGACCAAGAGCACCATGGAAAAGCAGAGGGCTGTCCAAAAGGGTCTGATAGCTCTCAAATCTGGGAACTGGTCAGCCAAGAAAGCATTGAAGGTAGACAGATATGGCCCATTTCATTTACTGCATACAAATAATCTTTTGAGTTTAGCCTTTCCTCTGCTTATAACCCTTCTATAAACTGATCCTGATTTGTGGGTGTGTTTTCAGCATTCAAGACTAATGTTGAATAGTAGAAACTAAACAGTCTTTCTCTTGTGTGTCACCTATAAATTCCCAAATACCATAATTTGTTCATTATTCTGTCTGGGAGCCATGCCAAAATCTTTGCTCTTCAGTAAGGGTGTTAAAATATTTCACATAGAATACTGAGGCATAGCATATGATCAATAGTGTTCAGCAAATACTTACATTTGACAAATATCTGTACTTTTACTAAAAAAATTCTTGTCTTACAAATGAGTACAGGGACAAAAAAGTCCTTATGTCTAATAGCAATAAAAAAACCTGCTAATGTAGTTTCACTGAAAAATGTTCTGAATTTAAATGGATGTTTGCATTGCAAATTCATTGTTGTATGATTAATGTATAAGATCCTATGGGCAGAATAAGTCATATTTGAAATATTCTGAATGGATTCAGTTTAAAGTCATTTGCCAATAACCTGTAATCAGCTTATAATCTTTAATGATGATATTGCTGAACTTTGCCCATAAACCAATAAGCAGTTTAAGACCTACTTATATTTCATAAATTAAAGATTATATGGATAAATACATGTCAGTACAGGAGCATTTGTGTCTCATATCTGTTCCTTGGTTTAAATGGGTTCATCCAATATCAGCTAGGTAGTGAACTTTGAAGCAGAGTCCACTGTAATAATAGTAAAGTTTAATGATGCATAGCTTTGTGAGACTGACAAATTCCCAGCCAAAGTATTGATTCCAGGAGAATTTATGAAGCACAGGCTCTCTTCTATGTCATTATGGTCCATTTTTGGCTGAAAGAATCATGTAAAATAGATTTTTAAATGAGAGGTAATAGCCAGACATAAAGAAGGTATCGATGTGTGTCATGAAGGGTGAAATAGCATGCCACGTAAAGGCATATAACAAATTGAAAACAACAGTGCTGAAACTCTTACAAATGTAAATTTGTTTTTAGTTTTAATCAAACCTTTGTTTCAGTAAGTACAAATTTTTCCACAGAACTGAAAAAAACCACTCTTTTAAAAAATGTAATTATTTACAGTTCAATTTCATGCTTCACTTTGGAATGTGTCTATAAAATGCATATCTCACTTACAGACATGTTAATCAATATGAATTGTGTACTACATTACAACAAAACTACATCTGAGATTATTAGGGAAAAAAATCAAACGCACATAGTTCTGCTTACTTGAGCAGTATGTGAAAATTAATAGCTTGAACCTCTGCAGAACTGACTGGTAGAAGACAGGACACTTTTTTTTTTTTTTTTAAATAAGGAGAGTTTTGATAATGCTGTCTGAGATATTTTCCAATAAGGTAAAAACAAAATTACAGCACTGACAACATTTGAAGTAGGAATAAAATACGAAAGTGCAGACAAACTGACCAAAAGATGGGGAAAGAGAATTGTTGATTGGGTTACTGGGGCTTTACAGAAAAGTAACACTGCATTTTAATTGCATTCCAGAAACCTCTTTTTGATCTAAAAAGAGGTCACCTAGGTCTAACAATGCAAGGGACTTTCATAGTCCAGATGTAAATATATCTCCCACACACCCAGAAGCGCCCTGAGAATTAGCTAAATCCTCCTCAGAGCAGCTGCTTTTCAACAATTCAGGAGTTTATCAGCCTAATAAAAAAAAAAAAAAGTAGCTGGCAGGAAAAAAGGCTGACAGTCTCAATAGGCTCTTCTGTGGCCTAGTGGGGCTGAAGAACTCTTCAAGGCCTTAGTCAACACTGAACAGAGGGCTCTGAACTGGCACCCTCATCTGCACCACAAACAGGCTGTGAAACCCAGAGAGAGGCCATTCTTTGCAGAAATGGTGTTCCCAGGCAGGATGCAGGCAGATTGAAAGCAAACAGGCTGGATCCAGGTGCAAGGTTAGAACAAAAGGACTTTCAGGCTCAGAGACACAGGGAAAAAATAAAGTTCCCACCTGTACTGCAGTCTAACAGCACTACCTGCTTCTCTGCTCCAGTTCAAATCCTTCTGTTTTGTTTTTCCATATGTTCATTGAGATTTATAAAAGCAGTTCTCATGGCTCAAATGCAGCATGTTTGTATGAGGTGTAAATCTCCAGCTCATGTTTTTAAAATAATTTCAAGAATCAGTTTGGGGGCACTGTAAACATGTATGATAGTGAGTTCACCATCTTATATTTTTGTTATGTTTGTTATTCATTCTAAAATTAATCTTTCACAGGTCATTTTGTCTTAATTCCTATCTCTCTGGCTATTACCAGCGTAAGATAGACTTCTAAAGTTGCTGTAACACAACTTTCATGTGTTAATGTGCTAACATATAGTGTACCTAAGCGTATATAATTATTGTACCTGACTGCAGCAAATCAAATTTAGTAAAACAGAACTGTCCTTTTATCAACTACATTAACTGCTGAAAAGAGGAAAATAAGTCTATTTAATGGCATATTAGATTTGGTAAATAAGCTATTCCAAAATTACTAGCTCACTTGATGACAGGCGTCCAAAGAACCACCTTTGATCACTGTCAGGGCCCCCAAAAAATCATATGAACTATGATAAATACCTATAATTAACCACATGAAGTTATTTCTGACCTACAGCAAAGGGATGACATCATATACAGCAGAATTTTCAGGCTGACTGCTTACTAATCTGTGTGGTTCATTTGCACTTCAGGTTTTCTGGACTGATTTTCTAAACTCATGCATGCATCTACATGTACAAAAAGAAATCTATAGCATAGTCTTAATTTTCATGTATAATTACTGCAATTTGCACATGCAATTCAGCTGCCTCTACAACGCAACTGTCCAGTTTTGCACCTAAGGAAAAGCAACTGAACACAAATTAAATGCACAGTACTGAACTGGTTGTATATTTCCGTATCTTTGTTGTCAGGTTAGATCCACAACATATTTTGTATCACAATAGAGAAATACTGTAGCTTGCAAAATTAAAAAAAAAAAAAAAATCTATTTAATGTTCTTCACATGCCCCAAGTTTCACTAAGAAAGTGCTCTGGGACCTTAAACTTCCCAGGCTAAGCTAATTCAGATTTAAAAGTGTAGGTGCACAGATAATTAATACACATCAATAATCTACGGATGTATAACTCCATGACACTTATTTGAGCATATGAGCTCTCCATTGTTGTCATGCAAACCTAATTTATTTGGAATAGATTAATATTTCTGTAAATAATATCAAGGTCCATATAATTTTAAATCACATTTTAATGCATAAAAAATATTGTCCTGGATACAAAAGAAAAAAAAAATAGTTATAGACTGAAAAGTACACATGGCTAGAATGAGTACAACCTGAAGAAAAATCACAGCCTCTCTGAAAACCAGCTGAGGGCCCAGCACAAAGCAGAATGCACTGGAAAATCATCCTGACTGCATATATAGCAAATAGACCAGTAATTTCAGCTACAGAAGCAGTCAGAAAAAAGGCATAGTTTTGGGGTATCAATAAAAAGAAATAGCTATTTAGAGATGCCAATGTTTAAAGCAAAAATGTTTTTTTTTTTTTTTTTTTTTTTTTTTTTTTTTTTTTTGACCTCTGTAAAGCCGTCACCTTAAAAAAGGATTTTATCATTAATATGAGAAACATCTTCCCAAGTTTCCATTGCTCCGCATCTCACATATGAACTTAAATGAGCAGAGCCCTGAGTCACTGCTCCAGAGCATCAATCTTTCACTTTGCCAGACTTATGGGCTGGACTAATGTAACACAACCCAGAAACCCTCTGTCCTTCACAAGGGTCATGTCAGTAGCACTGAGGCAACAAAACTGGGCCTGAACATGCTCGCTCCTTGTTGTTACAGCTGGTGTTGCAAACGTAAGGCCTGAATAAAGGGTGCCTGGCTGGCAACTCCTTCCTATAAAACAAATTTTGTTGAGTATGTTGGGTCACTGATTTCATTCATGTTGTATTAGGTTTAGGAGAGAACAAAAATGACCTTCACTGAACAGAGCTGCTTTTAGCTGCAGCTACAAATCAAGGCCACTGAGAAAAGGTATAATTCCTAGAGCTGCCAAACAGAGGAATACTGTGCATCTCACTGACAAATACAGCCTTTTTATAGAAAGGTTTCCTTCCATCCAGATTCAGAATTGCACAATATTAGTTTCAGTAGAACAGTACTGTGCAGTATTTTGTTTCATGTATGTCTATCTCACATTTCCTGAATTTTTTTTTTGTAGAAATAATATAAAATAACATTTCCCAAGGGATAAACTGTTACTGTCATGAATGCTTTCTGAAGGAAGAGCAGGTCACAGCTTACCTAACTCAATTTATCACAGAGGTTAAAGGGAATGATTGCTTTCTGCACAACCAGTTTTGCCCTGTTATTTGTCATATATACTGCTCTCACCAAACTGGAATGCAAGATCTAGATGCTGCTATAATGAGATCTTACTTGATTATATCACTCAATAAAACTATAGCTTAAGAAATAGGATGTACAACACAGCACAGTTGGTCTTCTATTCCGTTTTTACAACACACAGGCTATGTGCAACCACACCAAAGAAAGATCAACCTCTGTTAGGTGCTTTGAATGTGAACACCTGAGTAGTATGTTCAGAATAAAGAATGGAATAGTCCAATATGAGACATTTAACCTTTTTTTTTTTTTGCTAGTGAGTCATAAAAGTACAGATTATAAACTGCCAAAAAAAATAAAAAAAAAACAATCTAGTGACTTTAAAACAAAAAATGTAAATATAACAAATATTATCTTATAACTGTAGTGTAAACTTAGACTACCTACCAAGTTATTTGAACTAAAATGACAAAATTAGGTTGAATTATTTTCTGTTTTCTGAAGTGTGATGAACTCTGGCTCAGTACTGAGGCTGAAACAGGAATAAACAGATCACATTTATTTTATATTTTGTTGTAAATCAGTTAGATATCTAATGTACAGAATTGTAGCAACAATAGACTATAAATGACTTAGATTCAATATTCCAGTATGTGTGTTTTATGTTCCAGAAAGGCACACACTGTATACGTACAGACTTGAAATATGTATGTACACATGTATGTATAAGTAATACAGGTACACAATATTCTGAAATACAGAATACTTGTAAGTTTTTAAAAAACTTTGTATTAAAAAATAAACTCTGATCATCACCACATTAAAGCTATTAATGTGTGATAGAGTATTCTATTTTCTCTGAGAAGTAGAGCACTTCCACGTGCAAGTTCTCAGTTCTATTTTCATCTTCAGTTTATTACAATCTCTAACTTTAATTTTATTTATGAATCTATATTCTGCATATAGCATTCTACATAAAGAATACCAACTACATTCCTTCACTGATATCTGTATCTATATGTCAATACAAGGGCTTTATAATGAATGTGTTCTAGGATGTGTGTATGTTAGGGGGGCCAATTATCTTGTCAAGCGTAAGACATACTGAAGAGAAAAAGAGTGCAAATTGCACTCGATAGCCTTAAAAGCAGTACTCTGCTTCCAACATCTTACACATACCGCTGGAAATGGTCCAAAATGAACTCTTCCTCGAGGTCTGCGTTTTATGCACGATAAGGAATAATCAGTCTCATGTTATATAAATGCAGGTGACAGCTTATGTGTTACAATAATGCAGATAGAAACCAAAGCAATGATACAAAACCCTCTATTAGATGTAGATTAATGTCACTAAACATTATTTTCGAAAGGTCATGGTATTCAGCATACTTCAGTGTTTGGCAAAGCTACACTATTGATTAAAAAAAGCTCCCATTCAAATATTATTGAAGACATACTACACTGTGTGACTTGTAAATTTTTTTTCCTCAAAGATAATGTTACGTCACTCTGTCTGCAAATCTAGCACATTAGTTTCTGTTACTAACCACTCAAATATCTTTAGACCTTCACTAAAATATAAACAGATCTTAACAGAGCAAACACTGATAAAATTTATTGATGACTAAAACAAGCTCGTCAAATGTAACATGAAGTATATCTGTTCTTAGGAACGGATGGATTACATGAATCAGAAGTATGCCAGCCACCAGCACAGGCAGAAGATGAGACGTGTGAGTCCCACACACTGCCATCCCCATTGCCGCATCCTGTATTTGTCCATCCTTTGCCATGGAAAAAAGTGTGAATATCCTTCCTCAGAACATGAATCTCTTGGACAAAAGACAAGTGCATGTCCTAACACCTCAAGGTGCGAGGCGGACTGAAGGCATGCCAAACTCTTATAATCACTCAGCTGGATCTCAGTTCCCAGAACAGGGCTGCCTGTGGAGCCAGCACAGATCTCCTGCTGTTCCAGTTCCTTCATGAGCTACACCGGGCCCTTATCTCTGCCTAGGACATGGAAATATCCAGGATCAGGACATGACACACAGGAGGGATTTTATTCTTATCTGTTTGAAAACTACTGCAGTAATTTACTAGTATAAGAGCCATATTTTTAATACCTTCTGCTCCTCATTCCTCAGAATTGTAAACTTTTCCAAAGTGGTTAAGAGGCTTCTTTTTAACTCTGTGCTTCCTATCTGAGCTTTGTACATGACTACAATTGAGAATTATGATCTTACATTGACTAGATAAGGATGCTGCTGCCCAAGGTAGGCAGTCTGATAATCCACAAACTGTGAGCATCAGGGAACTTGCAGAATTTCATCTGAGAGGTCACTGAAACCAAGCAAAGCAGTCTGAAGAATCTCATCAAGGAAATATTTACAGTTACTGTTGGCTATCAGTGTTACTGCAAGTTCAGTTGTTGTCAAGGCATTTAGAGTTTCCATTTGTGTCAATCCTAACCACAGTTGCATCAGAATTAATAAACAGTTTTTAGGCAAAGAATGATGATCCCATATAGGGAAATATTGCTGAGTACTGATTGAAACACTCTCCCTTGCACACATGTATCTATGGAAGGATTACAATTATTTTATATTAAACATTACCAACAAGTCTCTTTTTTGAATCTACTGGGAATTAGCAGAGTATTTGAAATGGCGGAAGTTTCATTACTTGTTCCTTCACCAGTAAATCCACAGGTGATGTATCATTTTCAGCAAGTAACCCTGATGGGAGTGGCTGATTGAATGTATTATTTTAATAAATGAATTTGAGCTTCAGTTTGATCTTTTGCACATGACCCGTTCTTACATTGACATTAAAGGAAAAAAAAAAAAATAGGTTCTCAGACCCTGGCCATCAGTTGGCTCTTTTACTTTTTAACATTTATTTTAAAACTATTCAAGGTTTTCTCTTAAACATGTTAACTAGTATAATATAAACTAAGAGACTCAGATTCAGAAAGTAAAACCAAAAGGACAAATGCATTATGTTAAAATTTATGATTTTGGTCAATATGATGATGGAATGGGAAAGAATAATTTAACAACATTGTGGAAAAAGCAGAAATGAAACTAAATAGGTAGGAAATATTGCTGTGAAACAACAAAAATAAATGAAAATAAAAATAAATGAAAATGAAAAATAAACATCTTCCTCTGAAGATGTCTTATTCAGTGTTTTCTCTTAACCAGTTTTTTCTCTAGTTGCCCTGGCCTGCATTCTCATTTGAGAAGTTACTCCAACAGAAATGCAAAATTGAGGCTTCCTAAGCACTATTTTCACAACCACACTATACCTACAGCTGCGACATTCAGTGAATTGCATTCCCCTCTGCATAGGGATATATAGTGAGGGAAAGCCAGATTTAATCTTGAATTTACTTGTATTCACTAAAGGAATCTTAAAAAGAAAATAACACCCCTAAACTTGACCATTTAGAACTTTGCCACCTGATTTTAGCCTTCTTTGCCACCTGATTTTAGCCTTCTTTGCCACCTGATTTTAGCCTTCTTTTGGAAGATGTGAAGATTCAGAAAAGCAGTTTTAAATAATTGATGGGTGTGGGGTAGAGTGATATTATCCAAGGGGAAGGCTTCACAGTCTAGTTTGGGAATGAGTCAGGCCAAGTGAAGCCAAACAGACTACACAAACTCCACCTTGATGACTAAGGCTTCTTTGTAAATTCTGCTAGTGTTAAGTTTTCCATTGTAATTACATCTCCTCTTCAAATAAACAATATGATGCTCATCTAAAATAAATTAACCTGTTATTTCATCTAATGCACTTGGAACTGGAGTAGTCTCCTTGAGGAAGCAATTGTTGCTCCTTTATTTGAGCAAATCATATTTCTTCAGTGGTGATAGAGAGGAAATATTCTGCCTACAACATCCTGGCATGGTCTCAACTTCTAGAGTAAAAAAATGCAAACTTGAAAGACAACTCTCTTTTTTTTTTTGTACCTACGAACAACAAAATGTATTGCAGGGTGCAATGCTATTTCTCCATTCCTCACAGAGCAGCACTACTTAATACCTCCTGACAATTACAGAAACAAGTAAGTCAGGATTGTCCTGAACAGTATAGTGCTAACATATAGCTGAGGATAAATTTGGACTTGATGAGTCTCCCTTTACTCAACAGTTTTCATTGTTACTCAGTTTGTCTCATTTCTTGCTTAATCACAGCTGGGATTATTTTGACTCCTATAGGCTGAGCTGGAGAGATTCAATGAAATGAATATATTTTTTTTTTTGTGTACTGTCTCTTATTTCTGCATTGCATATTTGTACTCATTTATACACCTTCTTTCACTGAGATTATGACCCTGAAGAGTCCTCCAGTGTTTCCTGCATTTCCAGCATCCCTATTGTCAACATCTATTTCCAGAGCCATTAAATCAGTCATTAAAATTTGCTCTTAGCACTATCTTCCTGTGCAAACTCACACTGAATACAGCCTTTGCTTAAAAGGACGCAGGACACTGGAGGACTACAGGTCTGCACATGATTTCTTTAACAATATAGTTTTAGCCAGGAACTGAAGATCATTGTCCATAATTTGAAGCCGCTGGTCAGAAAATACAGGCAAATAAAGCCTTTCAGTTCTGTACAGTTTGGGCCTCACTCTCATTTCCTAATGCTCTAATTGACATAGCTTGAGTAAGGAAAACACAGTTAAAATTAATTACCATTTCCCATGAAGCAATTCAACTTCACATAACTTTTCTATTTGGTATTTTTCTGGTTTTATTTGTTGGTTGTGATGGCTGTGTGTGTGTATGCATGCACTTAATCTTTTCAATATTTCAGAAAATCTTTCCAATTCTTCTTGTCTCCTCTAGTGAGCACCTGGTTAAGCCATTCAATGGCTCACCTTCGCTGTATTTAACCTTGACATGCTACAGAGTCTTGTGAAGTGGAAGACAAAATATGAACCATCACAGCAATAGCTGTATCTATTTTGACATTTAAGAAATTAAAAAAAAATTAGAAAAACAAACCAAAACAACAACAACAACTCCTACAAAATGTCTTGAAATAGGCAGTAATGTTTCCTCCTCTCACAAGCTCAGAAAAGAAAAATCACCTTTGCAAGTCCTCTTTAGCAGCCTTCTGTGGTTAGTAGAAATTATGAATCATGGACCACCTAGCAAACATATATACGCTTCTTTTCATAATGTTTGATTCAACACTCTGTCATCTGGCAAATCTCCCACTGACTTCAATGCACTTTTACCTAAGCAAAGTCCAAGTAAATACTGCAGAATACAGTCCATAAGCTTTAAAAATACCCTAAGTACCTTTGAGGAGGATAATCTTTCTCTCCTTATGCATCCAGTGCCAAGTTGGACCTGGCACTGACAGGATTTTTGCTATTAGCAGACAATGGGGACTAAGTTAAAAATAGTGTAGCCACGAGAAAGCAATGATTCTGATTAAGTAAATTCCATTGAACTCTTTCTAGTAAGCATTATTCAGGTCATGAATGCTAATTTGTCCTGCAGGGGGCTGTGGGTAATTACCCAGAAAAACTATCAGCTTTATTGAGTTGCTACAAAATAGTATTACTGAATGGAATGCACTATAAAGGGAGACAACTTTACTATATACACACATAGAAGTGAGCAGTCTTTTTCTGAGATACCATAACCTGGACCAAAATTATAGTAACTTTACTTTGGATTAGGATACATTTTAGGCTACTTTTATGTATCTATTAAATAGAATGAACATGCAAAGTTATGCATCACAGAAGTGCCACTGTGACACCTAGAGCAAATTTAGCGTTCTGCATACTTAAAATTGTGTAGAATCAGAACCATCTTAAAAAAGAAAGCAAATGTGGCACATTGGCTGCATTCCAGCAGTCACACACGACTGCTGACATTACTAAAATCTAGATAATTTAGTCCCATATGGGAATCCATACCACAATTATATTGTCCCTGCTCCAACACAGTCCTGATTTTGCACTTCTTTAAACCTAGCTTTTTATAATTTTAATTCCCTCCACCAATAAAGCAATTTGCATTCATATAGCCTTCTTTGCTAAGTGAGAGAGAAGAAGAAATCTGTTAGACGACCTTGGTCTTTTTTGCAGTTGATTACAAGGAAACAAACTCTTCAGCTAAACAATTCTCTCATCTGTTTTTATTTGATGTGGAACACTGCAATACAAACTATAGGAGAGAACTAAACAAGTAGCACAGCATTGGCAGGTGACAATTTGCTTTCATTTAAAAAATGCAAGGATGAGGCAAATCCTCTTGCATGGAAAGAGGTGTATCATATACATCATAAGTTTTCCCAGATATGTTTATAATACTCGCTGCTTACCTTTCTTATTAAAATTCAAGGAACTACAAAACATCCCCATTGCATCTTGCCACTCTTTAAGTATTAGTCTGACTTGTTGGATTCAGTTGTACAAACAGCGCAGAATCAATCTGTGCATGTTACCTCACTACTTGTTTGAGATTTGGGGGCATGTGATCAGAACTAATGCTATGATCACTCTTCTGGATATCCAAAGATCCATTAGATTATTGGTACTGCCAAACGAGTTGAAATGAGCAGATATATCTAAAGGAATGCTGAGAATCAAAAGAGAGAATAATATTGAGAAGGTATTTCCTACAGCTATAAATACTGACTCTGTACTGAAGTCAATTAAAATAACTTCCCCTTTGATCGAACTCTTAAGATAAATTGCCAGTCAACAAGTACTGCTGCGCCAGCCCCTGCATGGACAGCTGGGGTCCTCAGCCACAGAACACAGGCAGAAGTTGGCAATTTTGTTCAGGTTCTCTTCTGTTAGAACTGGGACTAACTTCGCTATTATTTACTGTATCTATGGTAATTAATAGTCATTGAAATTAATATATATATATTAAAGAGCAGAAAAAATATTCTCATGATTCTTCATAATTTCTGGTGGCACTGAACAAGGAACCTGTTAAGCATGCTGGTTTCTGATGAATATAAGGTTATTTTTGAAATGTTTCAATAAGAATGAAGAAACAAGAAGCAGTGCTTGCCTATTATTTGAATAAATTGTCTGTCTCTCCATTCTTTATATTTCCCCTTCTTGTTTCCACTCTCCAACTACTTTTTTTTTCCATGCAGCATCCAAATAAATATATTTCCTTTTACTCAACAGAAGATTAACATTCCCACAGAACCAACACCATTGAGATTGTCTAATACAATTTGTTTGAAGGATTGATTTCACGTTCAAAACACTGGAACAGCAATGTTTGTCGGTAAAATATTGAACATAACTTTGAGTGGGACATGATATTAATTAATAATGTTTTCAGCGCCACAATCTCCATAAAACGTATGGAGTACGGATATAAGATCCACACATTTTGCTGGAAAGGGCTGATTTTACTTCCAAGTATTTGAATGCTGACAATTAAGTTTGCGATTTGTTATTTTTACAATTGAATTAAAATAAACTTTATTATTGCTTTTTTAAAAACAATATTATCTTCATAAATTTCATTATATTTTCAATTTGTTAAATAAACAAATTGTTCCATTCTCACATTGAACTGTTTTAAGTGTCCTGAAAAATTTACCAGCTATGAACAGAGAGAACAAAATAATTGTGAATCTAAAGAGTCCTAATGTACTAAAAATGAAATACATAAGAATATTTCCTATTCTTTTTACATCTCCACAATGACCAAGCTAAACACCAAACAACCTAAGCTGTTGTGACTATTGATAATTCTCACTTTTCAGTGTCACTATATTCCATAGTCAATCATAATATTTCAGCTGCAAGTTTTTTCTGCTCTCTGTATTTGTTTTAAATCAATGAAATAAAAAATGTATATCCACCTCAGATTTACATTATTTGAGATAACAAATTGTTTTTTGTCTTTCTTGTTTAAGAGAAAATGAATACTACATGTATTAATGATAAATCCCAGCTACAGAGAGTGTGAACACGTGTTTGTAAGATTGGTTACACCTTTGTTTCCAGAAAGTTTTCCAACAATTCTTTTGCTCACTTGGAATACATTTAGTATACTTTCCTGTGTTTTCACCTAATATATGGGAGTGCTTACATACAATTATCATGGCGAATTTACTTTCACATTAATATTAATTTCCCAAACAAAGATAATACTGCCAGAGTCCATGAAATTAATGCAACTATTAGGTCATTAGTCACTATCTTGTGCTCAGTCTAAAGACGGCAGGAAACATTACTCTGAGTGTATTACATGGAACTGTTGTTCGTCTTAAGGATAAGGTTAAAATAAATCTTTTATTTCAATAGGGACATTATCATAAAGAAAATATAAGCACACAGTAACCCCAACAAACTCTAAAATTCTGTTTCTTTCTTCAGACCGTGAAAGACTGAGAGCCATTTCTCATCATTTCTGAATGTGCTCTGTAGAAAGTGCCTAACAAGGATTAAAAAAGCCGTCCTGTGCATGCAATGTGCTAAATCCCTGCATGCCATTCTAGGGTGACTGTACTGTCTGAACAAGTTCTCCCTGTTTGCATGTAAGAAATAGCTGGCTCAAACAATTCATCTGATCAGTGAGGCTCAGCCAGAGAGTGTGCCAGTCCAGCTATGTGCAGCCTAATACTCTTTCCATGAACGGTGGTTAAAAAGGGCTTTCTTGCTTGGATGATCCTCCATAGGATGTGGAAATAGACTCGGCTGGGGGAGGGAGACACGGAAGGAGGGAAGCCAGCATCAGACATCTCCCACTAGGTCCTGCTGGCTGCCTGGATTTTACTACAGTGCAGGCAAATAGAGGATTTACTGTAAACTCATTTAAACTGTCTGTGAAAAAGCTATTCATTCTGTGAACATTACAAAGCAGTTATCTGAATGGGTCAGGTCAATGTATTTGCATGATGGCAATAGGACAATGACAGAAATATACAGGGGTGAGAGATCCTTATTTCCTCTTGTGAACCTTACCCTCTCTCTCCCCCCAGCCAGGTCACATACATTTTTTGTCTCACCAAATTCCCATGAAACAGAGACAACATACATGGAGCAGAGCAGAGTTGCCTGAAGATGGAGCAATGGCAGTATGCAGAAGGACAAACACCATAGCACCATTCTGCTGTATGTTAAAATTACTCATTGCTGGGTGTTCACATGTTCTGGTTTTAGGAATGCATGCACAGTCATCTACTTTTCATGTTTAATCATTTTAACAATTAGAGATCAGAATGTCAGAAACTCTAGACACCGTAATCAAATCATAGCTTGGATAATAACATTCTACTAAGGTAGAGAGGAGAGAGACATTTTACCATTACAATCGCATAAACCATAGATGGATAAGAACTTCACACAATAGATACAATAAGCATACACGTACATTATATATACCGGTCCAACTGGATTGAACTCAAATTCAGATTAATTTCACTTAGCTCAATCATTCTATATTAGTATATTCTGAAGACTCTAGTTCTTCCCATCAAGATCTCAAACTAGTTACAAACTAGTTTGTTTCTATATTCGACACGAATATTTCACCTTCTAAAGTTTATGTCAATAACAGACATAGCAGTAGGAAGTAAATGAGGTAATCTTGTTTGCTACATGCCGAGTGAGATGAAAACTGTTTTAGCAAGAGTTTCCCTGTATTGCTCTACCAGTGAACCCATTGCTTGGCTGGAGAAATACTCACCTGTAAAAGTTTAACAAGTCTCCCAACCAACTGGTCCCTAACCCTTTTTCCTCTGAAAGGACAGAGTAAGTCTGAGGACTGTGAAGGATATACACATAAAGCAGCTTTCAGATTTACAGGCCAGGTAGAAAGCAGGCAGCTGCAATGTGAATTCCTCACTACTGACCCACGGAACACATTTCTACTTTCCCACTGGAACCTCCTTCTCAGTGACAAATGATTCACTCTTCCTGCTCACTCAGTTCTGACCTCACCTGAACACATCAATTGCACCAAAACCTGCAAAGCTTTCCTAGTTTTGTGATGTGGTCAAATTTCAGAGAGCTCAACTGTCTTAGAAGGAGAGGTGATGTTCCAGAGACCTTAAAGGCAAGTGACAGATGCTTTATCCAGCCCTTAGAGTAAGTGTATCGTGATTTGCCCATCCGCTGAGTTACACTACATCCTCTGGGCTTGTTTTTATATTTTACAATTGTACAAGGTGATTTGGATATTATTTCATGACATGTTTGCAGAGGGATTTTTCTCAGTTTACAGACCTTATTTATTTTTCCCCAGTCTGTCTAGCACTGAACCTTCTATTCCAGGTTTTCTGTAGATATAAAGGATACATATGTGCATAATATTACTTATTCTTAACCTGTCAGCATCAGAGAGGCATACTGTACCTGGCCATTCCACAAATACAGAGAATGGCAATTCACCAGAAAAAAAGTTTGCTAAAGAAATTTCCATAGTTCTATTACTTCTCTTCCTTTCTACAGTCAGAATCCAATCTCTCATCTACAACACCTCTGCTTGAGGAATAAATACATGGCAGCTCAGGGCTTGAAAGAGCTATGGAGAAATTCAAAGCAATCTCTGGATGCATTAGATAAGGTCCTCATTGTCATTGGGTATCTTAGGCCTCCCACAGTCCTTTGTCTGTGGGAGAATGACTTCCTATAAGCTATTCACAGGAAAATTTTGTTGCAGCTATTACAAGATGATGTATTAAGCAACTGTGATTTTTTTTTTTTTAGCAATTTATAGTTATTAAAGAGCAAAAACCTTAACTCCGTGTGTGTGTGATCTGTCAGCAATTGCACAAGCCCACACTATGTGCTCTGGTCACTGTAGGACCAGTAGGAACCCCAGGAGGCTGCTGGGTCCAAACAGCTCAGTTTATGTCAGTACACTGCTGAGTCTCTTAAAGGAGTTGCATACCATATGGGCTAATTTAAAGCCAAAAGGAAATATGGTGGATCCTATGGAAACAAGTCTTGCACATTGTGCTAGTAGTTTGTCTACCTGTTCCTCTGATTGAGATATTACTACAGGACTAGTTCTTAGTGAAATAAATGCACTAATACACGACTAACCAATATTTTTGTTCTCTTCCAGTTCCACCATTTATCTTCTATTAATCACTTTTCATAACTGATTAAGGGAGAACACAGCAAAAGAACAGACATGTAATTGGTTTCAAACTCTGCCAGGGAATCCAGAACAGTTGTGACTTAGTGGAAGCACAAGAAACGTAGTTCATTTTTGCAATAAGATGTTGATGGGTTTTTTTCATGTATATGTATTCATATACATATTTACAAATTAAAGTGACAGTGAGAATAGTAAATGAACATCATCACTCACTATTTCCTTTTTGCATCACATTTGTTACCACCTCAAAAATGCCATTACTCGGACAGCTGCATTTTTCTCCAGCATAGCCAGAAAGCTTCTTGAGTCAACCTCAGCTGTGCTAGAGTCACAAGCAGCTGAGTTTAAATACACATGCAAATGGCTTCAAAATTTTGTGAGTCATTTTATGTTTTTAAACTCCACCTTTTCATAATTTAAGTAGCTAAGAAGTATGTGATCACTCATTCTAACAAATAATTCTATTCGGCATCGTATAAAATGTACAGTACAGGCTCATGTGATCATGCATGTGAATCACAGCATTTATGCTGCCTAAGGCACATGAACACTAAGGAGTAGTCTAGACTCAGCTGATTAAGCTGTAGGACAAAACAACACCTCAGTAGTCGAGGGTGGTTTATTGGACCAAGGAGTATAACACTGTAATTTACTTCTCTAATATGTGTCATGTTCTTTCTTATTGTTTCCCCTTATAGAGTGAAATATGTAGGTAAGAGATTGCTGCACAGTTTCACATGTTATGTTTCTCCAAAATTAGAGAGTAACAAATTGTCTTTATTAGCCAGGACATTTGATATAGTGTCATAAATCACTGAAAGTGCAGGTGAGCATCTAGTGGTTTAAAAAGTCAGGAAAATACAAAAGATTTAATGCATCTGCCTGAAGCGAGTTTAAAGCTACACTACAGCTGGACAAAAATCCTGCACTTTCTAGCTCTACCTATTTTATTATATATTTCTAGATATTTTTTTTTTCCCTTATTGACAGGAAATCCAGGATTTAGAGTCTGGCTCAAGGCCAACATTTAAAAGGTCCTTTTTTCCCTCCTTCCAAAACATAACAATATGGGCCAAATCAAATTTTTTCTGTGCCTGCTTCTCTTTGAAAATGGGTATTTCCAGCCTTTTTCCAAAAGAACACTGTATTAGTCACAGGAGATTTACCAAAAAAATAGCTTGCTTATTTATGAAGCAAACACATGTAAGACTGATGAAATTATTAATGTCACTGTGTTAACTTTCTTCTCATAAATATAGTTTAACAGTGCTGACATCGCAATAACAGTCAAATGTTCCAGTTCTTTGCTCATTTGTTCGATCTGTCAGTCCACTGTGAGGGGACACAAATTGTGGTGGGCATTTGACAATGCACAAAAGAGATATAAAACTATTCTGATTAAATCTTGATGAAAGATTAAATGGCTCTGAACACTTGCCAGATTTTTTGGACATGACATTTTTAACCAATGCTAATAAAATACTCTACTCATCACAGGTTTAGAAACACATAGGGTAAAAATTGTGTACGTAGCTCACATACTGGTCTGTTGTTGTTTCAGAACTGACAGATTAATAGCTTCATTCATACTGTATGTTTCAGTGATCTGAATTATGTATTTTACTGGGTAAAAAACCATAGGATAGCTCATCCATGCTCAGGCACCATACAAGCAATGAATGAATGTTCTGACAAAAGTTTCTCATTGACTTCAGCACAAGAACATCGTAGATTTGATTCTATGCTATCAAAGAAAAAAATATAGAACTACTTTCAGATTCAATCATCCATGTAAGAAGATTATATCCCAGGTAAATTTTGCCTAGACTAACTATACATTTCATAGTCAGACGATTAATGTAAAGCTGAGCTGTGATTTCCGTGACTTTAAAGCGCATGATAACATTTCTACTGACTTCGGCTGTGTAGGACTGAGTTGTCACTGTGGGTTTTGGCACATAACCATAGAAGTAGGTAATGTGGAACAAGTGAGTGAAAATTACGCTTTTGCGTTCCTTTGGCTGATCAAAGGTCTCAACTGTCCTCCATACAAAAACATACAAGGAAAGAAGGGCACAAACATTATCATAGGTTTTACTTGGAATCCTCGTAACTATGGCATTAAAGTTTCAAGATATTAAAATGAGTATATTGAACTATACAAAATATTGGTTTACATATAGTCGCAGAGTAATAAAAGTGACAAGTAAAATTTGCTATTTCTTAATCAAAGAACTGTAAATAATGATATCAAATGTAGGTGCAATAGAGCACTGAACTCCACATTTCTAGAAGCGAATTTTATATTTATATAAGGCAAGACATGTACTGAAACATGTTCTGCTGTGCTGTTCTTAATTCAGCTGAGCATTTAAAATTTCTATTCTAGTAAGATCTTTTTAATACTGATATTCTTGTAAAAGAATAAGGCCCGCATAGAGAGTTTGAGTTTTTCGTTCACAATTGATGAGACATGTATTGAAACTGAAACTCAGAAGTAACACATTTCAGAAGCCTCTATTGCTACACCACACTTGATCTTACCCAGAAGGCCAAGAAGTAATTGAGGGTTGAACTTGATGATGTTTAGAGGTCCCTTCCAACCTCTACAATTCTGTGATTCTATTAGACATATTAGAATTTTCTTTGACTTTCTGAGCAAATGAGAGCATTGTGTTTGCCTTCTGTTTCGTTAGATCTGAAGGCTGAAAAAAGTTTCATGTGCTCACAACAAAAACATATTTTGATTTATAATTTTCCGGATTTCAGTGATGACTTCTACTAAAGGAGAGAGAAATATTCTGTATGGGCCACACAAAATATTTAGATAACACAGAGCAAGAACAGAGAACCCTAAAAATACATTTCACACATTTTAGAGAAATATATGAAATTGAAAAAAATTCTTGAAAAGATGTTCCTTCAAAGTTCTGCTTTTACATGAACCACAGGCATGCGTTAAAACTTGCAGGAAACAGCAAACTGAGGAAGTCCTAGGAACAAAGACCTTTTTTGTTGACATTATCCTGATTAGATACATTGAAATAACTATCTGCTCCAACAAACTATTATTACTTACAACTTCCCTCACATTCTTTTGAGATTTGCAATATGCAGATTTTTTTGGTTTTATTTCTATGTATGAAAATTGACATGATTACATTCTTTTCAGATGTGACAAAAGAATGAGCAGTAGAGATTTCTAAGCCCTCCTCCCAGCAAGTACTTAAGAATACAGTACAGTGAGCTATCTTAATGAAAGTAAACGTGTTTGGCAAAGTGGTGTGTAAAATACTAACATTACAAAAGATCATCTAAATTAACTGCCCAATCCTAACCTTAGTTTCAGTGGTAAAAGTCCAGCTGATACTGGTAAGAGCAGAATCAGGCCCCTGAAGCTCAGGTTTCTAAGGTTTTTTTCCTTCTTTCTTCCTCCTCCTTCCACAACAGCTTGAATTCCTGTATTCTGATTAAGATAGATGGAGTATTTGCATCCTATCCATATTCATAATCCTCCTTTTCAGTGTCAACCCAAAATACCGCATTTGTTGCCCAGGCAGACACATGCAATGTCTTCAGAAGGTTTTGCATAGATGGATAAGGACACATCTCTTTTCAAATTTTGCAGAATAGGTGGCCACTAGGTGAATTCATGCTGTTAAAGTGCTAAGAGACCGGAACAAAAAACATGTCTTTTGTGTGTGACAGAAACTGTAATTAATGATTTCTCTCCTTTTTGCTAAAAAGAAAAGGGAGATGTGCTGTTGACAGGCATTTTAGTAATGGTTTCTACCATCTTAGTATACATAAAAGGCATTACTTGTTGCAGTGCTAGTTTAAAGATTTTTTTTTTGAGGAAATGTTGAAGATGTTTCTTGGATGAAAAATGGAGGCAATCTGTCCACTGCCACTGAAAGTTTGGGTTTCAATAATAAAATTGAAACTATTGTGACAGTTCCTATTGTGTCCTTTAACCATCTGCCTCCTGCTGGCACAATCAATGATGGCATCTGCAGGGACATGGTCACCCTTACCTAGACTTTCTCTTATTTCAGAAACAAAACCTGTCAATACTGTGTCTCATGGCTGCTTTTCTAAGTAGATTTATCAACCATCTAGGTGATGGTACTTATTTTAGTGACTGTTGGTCTGTTGTTGCATTGAGAACCAATGGGAGATAAATATTCAGCTTGACACAAAAAAATTAGACATGCATTTTCCAGTTGCAGCAGTGGCAGCTGAGTGCATAATCCAGAGACCACAGCAGTGACAATTTACTTTGAGACCTTGTCTATACTATGGAATTTAAGTGAATGGGGATGGCATAATATAGCATTACTTTCTAAACTATATTAAGCAGAAGAATATGACAATCCTGTATGAATTCTTGAATTTGTACTTCTTTTCCTCCAAAATTTTTAATTATCCTAAGTGAAAGACTAAGGATAAGAAGCCAAAACCTCCTTCCACGTACATGAAAGGCAGTAGCTTGGCTGTTCAGACAGCGCTATTCTCATTTACACCAGCTAATGGGCTTCCCATCCTTTATGGACAGACAAGAACACAGACATTTGTCTAGGTTAGTACACTTCTTCCACAACACTTTGAGAAAAATATTTTGCTTTGCCACTGATTTGTGAACATCTTCATAACTTTTGTGAACCAACAAGGAAATAGACATTTACCACACTTGCTCACAATAATGCAATCAGAAAACATGTCAGGGAAGGGATTAATAGCAGTTTGCACACTCATCTCCAGATAGAAACAGCCAAACAGGTTTTCCCTATATTGTACTTCAGGCTTGGTGGTATCTTAATTTTAAACACAGAACTTTTTTTGTGACGATTTAGTTCAGCACTACAACTGACAAGAGTGTTAAGCATAGCTGCATTTGTTAATTAATAAAACATTCATCTTTCCTCTAAGTAAACCACTGACTCTTAATTCAGCTCTTCAAACTTCATTTCTAAAAGTCCTGGAAAATCTATGTTGCAGGAGGCAGCTGGAAATGCACTGTTTGCACACTGATCTATACCAGCAGCCATTCATTTTCTCTGGGAATTTTTATGTAAGCTCCCTTATTGGGAATATGCTAATGACATCCGCCATGATTACTGATTTTCTTTGAATCGTTATTCCTCTGTGGGCAAAGCAATCAGAAAGGGAGAACAGGAGATTTACTTCTTGCTTGTGTGCCTTCTTCAACCATCTGCTCTATCCTGATTCATTTGAATAAGATCTGCAGTTTTAGATTCTTTATTCTGGCATTCTGAAGCATTTTAAAGCTTAAAAGGAGTTAATAGTTATCTATCAGTGTCACAACCATGGTACCGTGCTGCATTCTAAGAGCAAGTTTGTCTTCCAGTGGTTTACAGGGCCAGATTAATTTTATTAAAGTAAAAAATTACAGTGTTCTTTAACAGCTTCATTATTTCAGACAAGTCTTTTGTGAGCACATTTATTATCTGGAGCGTGGAGTATAAAAGCTGAAAGAAAAGGAACTAATTTGTAAAGCAAGAACATTTTAAAAATGGAAATTGTTAATCTACTCCCCTTTCTAATATATGGAAAAAATAGAGTGCAAAATTGTGACCAATTTGCTGAAAATACAACCTTGTAAAATGCAACGCAGTTGCTGAATTCTTGCACCAGTTCTTTTATCTGGGTGAATTTCTGAAGTACATTTACAGATGGTCATTTTGATTTAAACAAAGGCGCTATTTAGCTGCATCAAAATTCAATTAAATTAGTCTCTCAAATGAAGTACTGGCCTCATATAGCAAGTTTCCCATGCAAAATGATAATGATATGCATGCTTCATTCTTTTTTAAATATGACACCAGTTTTCTGCTGTTTCATATGTGCACATCAGGTTTAAAACAGCACAGCTAATTGCCAAAAGACTGTTTTCAACAATAGTAACAGAAAATAAGCAAGATAACATCATAGGCAGACGGAACTAAGCACAGATGGATGCAGAGGGAGCAGTCAGAACTGTGCTGAATACTTGAGTGCAGTCTTTTCACAACAAAGTAACCTTTAAAACGTTAGTGAAAAATAGTACTTGATAATCAAAAACATTGTTACCATGTTTGTTTCAAAAATATTATTAATGTATACAGAAATAGAGCTCTAATTAAGTTGGTAGGATTAGTTCATAATGCCTATAAAAAAAGGAAACACTTCTAAAAAGTGGGCAATCTTTAGAATAGCAAGCAGTATGTAACGGTCTCCAAAGCCCAAGATAAGTCATTTTGCTACTTTTGAAACTTAAAATTTTAAATGACTGTTTTTGGGTCCTGTTATTGAAACAGAACAGTTTGTCAGTTCCCTTGGTATGGCTACTGACACTAAAACTTCTGTCTACTGTTTCCACTATATTTTTTTTTAAATAGTGTTTTCTGGCAGCTCTTGTTGATTAGCATTCTGATTTCTCCTCGTCTTTTTAAAAATAGAATGACAACACAAAAGACTGAAACAGCAGTGACCTCCCTGCTAGAATTAGTTATTGGGAGAAACTTTCTAACAGCTAACATCAGCTCTTTTCAGAGTTCTCAGAAAGAGAGCTGCAACTTGCGTGAAGAAAGAATAGTCATTTAAGAAAGAGTTTGCCTGTTCTTATTCAAAAGAAGGGAATTTACAAATACACTCTGTGTTTGCTTTTAATTAGAGGTGCAACTAAATTAAACCATAAATTACAGGACTCACTGCATTTGTGACTTAGTTATCTGGCAGATTAGAAATGGTGACTCCAATTTCTTTCGGTTTAAAGTTTTATCAACTTTCGAGTTCCCAATTCCGTATCTCAACATAGGATTGGAAGTTCAGTTTTAATTTTTAAGGAATGTGGTTTCATAATATTCTAGGAATGGTCTCAAATTATTTTGACTTCGATGTATTATACAAAACAAATGATTCTGAGGAACATGGATGAAAATAGAAAGGCAGAATTCTAGCAATCTTTCATGAGACAAAATTCTTAATTACAAATTAAAGATAAACAGGCAGCCAATGAAAAATAGACAAGAAATCATAGGAATGACAGTGCTGAATTTCAGAACAGCATAGACACCTTGCAATTTTTCTGGGCAAGTACATTACACAAAATATATATAATGTAATATTAAGTTCTTTGAATTGAGAAACTTTTTTTATCTTGTATTTCTATTTTTATTTCTTCCTAATGAAAGCACGCCTTATTGCTAAAACTTTCTGTGATGCAGTGTGCTCATTTCATGCTAAAAACCACACACCACATGAAGCCATGGCTCTTTTAAGTACATGGCCACACAGCACAGTAGAAATATTTTAATTTCCTCTTCAACATGTCTTGGTAGTCTTAACCATTTTTTAGGCCCTTCTACTAAAAAGCCAACAACCTGATTACCTATCCAAGCAAGAAGTTTCTGAAAAACAGAGAATGAAATGATAATCTCTCTTGAAAAGCTGAGGGGAAAGAGCTTTGCAGGGGAGGTAAGATGTCTATTCTTGACAGAGAATTGCAGAATACGTTCAGCTGAAAGGGACAGTAACAACACCAGGAGCAGGGCCAATCCGCTCCTATATTAACAGACATCAAATCTAGGAGGGTCTACAAATGGTATTTATCCCCACTAGAAATGCCCCACCTCCACTTCCGCAATAAAAACTGAATAGAGTTCAGCTCTGGGGTACCTGGTGGAAATGCAAAACCTCCCTGAGCTAGGGAGCCCTCTAACAACAGCTGCTCCACAAAAAAGTCAGTATACAGCAAACTTTCAGATCTTGTTGAAGTACTCAAACTCATAAACACATCATTTTTAGAAGGCAGTTCATATGGTCTTAACTATATTAATGTTTGAGACAACCAAGATCTTCAGAAATGACTCAAGCATATGAAATGCCAGGGATACTAAGACTTCAAATTTTTTATTCAGTTTTGCTGCATGTCTATTAAATAATTTACCTCTCTACATATATTTTAAAAAATGCTGAAACTGTGGACCTAAGCTACTAGTAAATCCTGCTGAAACCAAGAATTTAAGTACTAGCAAATTCTTATTACTACAATTTTCTCTCTTGAGTTTGAGGTTGATACATAAAGAGGATTTTACTTCAGGGAAGACAAAAAAAAAAAAAGCAACAAAAAACACTGAAACAAGCATCAAAAAATATTCAGGTAAACCATAGGAACCCCCAGATGAAATCTAGATATACTTGATCTTTAAATCTCTTCATAAGACTGTTTGGTTAATGTAGAACAATAAAGTCCCTGTATCTACTTAAAAAAAAAAAAAGTACTAGTTCATGTTTTCCTGTGTATCCTTCAACATGCAGTTTTTTGACTGAGAACTCTTCTTTGAAGTGTGCAAAAAAGATCACAATACTATGCCTAAACATTGTAACATTCAGTTTCACATAGCTTTTCTTGTATGTGCGAGGGTGGATTTACACAGACTAGCAAACCTCTGGCATACCTGTATTTCCATTTCTTTTCAGAACACACTATTTCTCATTTTCTCTATAAACTGAAAAAAATTATTTCCTTTCATTTACATATGATGTGATTTGGAATTGTTAGTCTACCATGGAGACACGGTCAAATGCACCCTGCAATTAATACAAACCCACTTCACCACACTTAGGTAGGATGCTAGCTGATGTACACACAAGACAAATGTTCATACAGCCTGCTCTGGAAGTTGAAAGGCTTTCATTTATTGCATACTACAAACATAATGTGATTTGTAAAGAGACAGGGTTTTGAAATAACCTGAAAAATGGAAGGGGGGGGAGGTAGGTAGAGAAGACAGGAATAAAATTCTTGGCTAACAATGCTTCAAAACACATTTCCAAGACAACATAGTATAGACACCATCCTCTCCCCCCCACCTCCC
>WBMW01002728.1:328349-342261 GCA_013396635.1 Penelope pileata | reverse complement strand
AAAAAAAGATGAACTGATTCACTCTGACAAAAATAAGATTTAATTGAGAATCTTTTGAATGGCCTGATAATTTGAGACCAATTCCAGAGAAGGTGAAAATTTTCTCAGACTATGTATTTGGGAACTACAGGATACACAATCTGATCATTTATCTGACAAAGGACAAAATTTCTGCATGATATATATACTATGCCATTAAATTCATTAAGTCTCTCAGCACTGAGATTTCCTGGTTTATGCAGCCGTAGGGATGTTTCCATAGAATTAATTTATGTAATATGCAGTTAAATGCAAAGATTTTCTCCTCATCACATTCCAAGAAATAGTTTCAGTAATTCAGTTAAGTTGAATCGATGGAAGTTATACCTCTGTGTATATGGGCAGGCATTGACTGAGAAAGGAAATTCTGAGTTTAGGAGTAGCAGACAGATGTCAGGATAGCTGACAGCTTGAAGACACAGAGGACACCCGATTCAATGCACACGTCTGTGGCAATGTCTCAGCCCAGCAGAAAGGCCACCCAGAACAAACTCGACAACTTCTGTTAGAAAGCACAACTCAGGGCAGAGTGAAGGTAATGAAAATTGTCTCTCTGCCCTCAAAATTTAGCAAACATCCAATCTCTACAATGTACTCCTGCAAATCTGTGTGCTGACCATACAAGAAAATCTCACATATCATAAACACTGTGGTTAGCTACAGCAAAACTTTTAAATAACTTAGGCAATTGAGGCATTTAAATCCCTGCAGTAGTTTCCATGCTCAAAATCCCTTTCAAACTAAACAATGAGGGGAGCAGAAGAGCAGAAACCAAAATGCTGAAAGAAAGCATGACTGAATTAATCATTAGCTATCACTCCCAAAGACTAATACAGCTATCAATAAGCTTGCATTTACTACTGAAGGAACACTGTATTTTCTCAAGTCATACACGAGTTTAAAAACAAGGACAAGGAGGAGTCTCGATCAAGCTTTGTATGCAAGTTAATTAAGCTTTTGGAGTAATTGTCCTCTCATAAACCTCAATGGAGTTCTCAGTTCCTTTCTCAGATACTGAATTCCCTAAGGATTTTAATTTCCTCCTCCAGTTCCTAATTACTGTACTCCACTTGGGTTCCGGTTATCTTGTTTTTCCTCTCTCAATGCAGCATTACTCCTTCTAGCTCCTTACTCCTCCTCCCTAGGATCCAGTTCCCCTGATCAAGCTGTTTTATCACATTCTTCAGAGGAGTCATTTAGTATCTTTTTTTATTTTATTTTATTTTATTGAGGTATTGATGCAAATCCATCATTATAGCAGACCAGATTTGGGAGTAAACATAGAACACTGTTCTCAGCACTCTGCATTAGCCAGTCTTCCCTAACCTCATCCCCCAACATCAGTTCAGTAGGATTTCTTATAACTGCAAGCTAGCTTATGCTTTGGGGTTACTTTACTGTGAAAGAAGCCCATCTGCTTACAAAATCTTTAACAACAACATTATTTCTGGTGGAATTGCACAGACCTAAGATCTGCAGGCTGCATAAGCATCTAAAAACCATAGTCTAATTTATCTTTCTCCAGACTGACGTAAATGCTTCCAAAAACAAAGACTAAAACTAAAAACAAGAAATCAGAAAACAAACTCTGAAGTCACCCTGCAAATTCTTTTCAAGAATGCTACACTTTATATCATCTCCTTTTAAAAGACGCTTGCTAAGAAAGTCTAATTTGATATTTAGGACTGCTCAAAAATGTTCTAGCAAACAGTATTTATGGAATAAAAGAGCACTATACGTTTTATAGTACAAAAATCAAAGGTGGCTCTTCCTGCTACTGGTTTTACTCAGCAGTAAAGAGAAAACCTTGCAAGTGTTGTTTACACAGTACCAAATCCTTGTAAAGTCATACTGAAACAAGTCTGCTATCTGACCTAGCCCTTAGGGCTACTTAAACACCTGTGGATTTATAGAGTTCAGATGTCTACAAGGTCTGTGCTGAAGTTCATTTTCAGACCTGTGCCCCATATGAAGTGCTTTGTTGGCACAGTTAAGTCATTACTGGTTGCTTCTGGTTCACAAGAAATGTTATGAAACAAAGAGCTCAGAACAAGGAATACTTACCTTTACGCACAGACTGAAAATGAGCATACCAGCTAAATACTCAAAATCTAGTTTTTTAGTTGCAGAAGCTTAGCTTTGCTAAGAGCAAAGCAGTGAAGGGAAAGAAAGGAGCTATCCTCATCTGTAGATGTACAATTCCCCAGCACGATATACACATGTAAAACACACGAGACCGTCAAGTTTAACTAGAGCATGCTCTACTCCAGACAGCATTACTGGAGAAAACACGAACAACTCCCTCTCAGAAAATAAACTCTAAACTCCCCTACACCTCATATCACAGTAAAAGCAGTATAAAATAATCCATGAGAAGAACAGGATGGAATATGTTCTAAACTATCAAAAATTTAATTGGCTGGAAGGCTTACTAGTTAAATCCTTGTCCCACAGAAACCCATGTGGCTGACTTGAAATGAAGCAAGCTTTCATTGTCCAGTGAACATAAAGTATACCCAAAGTACTATGGATCTCCAAATGTCAAAGGTGTTTGCTCTCAATTTAATCCTTTTGAAATCATCACACGTTAAAGGTTACAATTAAGGCCATAATATTATTACCACTACTACTACTATTATAATCAGTTACACCCATTCTCCTTAGACTCTTCACTACTGGCTCTATGCTCAGCAAGCTATAAAATGAAAAATAGTGGTAAAACTATACTTTTAGTGTGTTTCTCACAGCTGTCTACCACAATTGGTAATACTCAGGTTTTCTATGAGGTCTCCAAAGGTTTCAGAAATGTGCAGCTTCTCTCAGACAAGACAGAATGGCAGCGACTACAGCAAAGGCCGTGCAGGAGCACACGGCCCTACTCAGCTACAGTGTGCATTTAGGGCTCATGGTTTTACTGAGATTTCACAATACTATTTTTCAGAGCCCAGCTTCCAAAAACATCAGCTCAGAAAAAGCTTGAATATATGATCCTATATATACGATCCTATCATATCCAGAAGTTCATAAAAATGAAAGTATATTAAAAAAAAAAAAAAAAAAGAATACAACTTATTTTTTCTTTGGCTCTTTAATTCACAATTTTTAAGTCAATTGCGTAATGCATATATGTGTCACCTTGTTTTTCTAATGCCAGGATTGGTAAGATTGTTTCCTAGAGCTCTGAGTAAATGCATACTGAGAAAGAGCTTCAGGAAAACATGCAGTCAGTGATCTTTTNAACATGCAGTCATTGAATTTTTTTTTTTTTTTTTTTTTTTGACTGCTAAGCTAGCTTTACTACACGAAAGAGAGCAAAAGCAGCAATTGTCTTCCTGTCGTCCCACATTTCTGCAATGGCTTTAGGGAGGTTTGTGCTGCCAATACAGAACAGCGAACAGCAGCTGCACATACACCAAAGCTGGTTCTCACACAGGCAGACAAGGGACATATCCCCATGCCATTGCTTGCTGTACTAACGTAGATCACAACAGCATACATTCATGCATTTCATCTGAGCCACTTTTATCATTTAGAGCTCATACTTGTGCAATGATGAATTAAAAGTTACATAAATACTCTTAAAACCAGACTCAGAAGAAAACCCAGAACTCTTGTGGAATGCAAATTTCATATTAGATTCATCTTAAAGAGCAGCCATCACAAATTTAACAGTTTTCTCTTTTATATTCTGCTCGATATGGCTTTCAATGGGTATGTGTGTATAATAAACCACTGACATGCTTGGCCTCTTGCTGATCTATCCTGTTTGCACATTGCTAAATCTTTTTTATTGCTTCTGACAATATGTTGTTTCATACCTTTACACTTGTACTTACATTTATTTTATTTCTGGGTTATCATTGTAATGTTGAATCACACCAAAAAAACCGTATCTGTTTATCTGATGGGGTTTGGCTCACACAAATATTTTCATGATTATCATTTTTTCCATTTAATATACATTTACGTATAGACACAAATACACCCCACACCAAACATACTAGAACGTACTAATTACCAGCAGTGCTATTATCATGCAAAGAAAAACTGACGCTTTCTGGCAAAAGCAAGAGATGATACAGCCAACACAGATCACTTATCTTAGTTGTTCTCCATACTGAGTCCTTGAGGTCTAGGGATGAAACAAGTGCTTAGCAACTAACGGTCTGTGTTAGCATCCCTTTCTTCCCTGTCTTTATGTAGAGAATTGGGCCCTCACCAGGAAAAGTCTCTTATCCCTACTTACTAAGAAGATCCTCATTTATCAACAATTGTCCATGCATGCAGACCTCTCCATCCAATCCTATGTATTAGCCATACTGAGAAAGACTGACTGCTGTGCACTACACAGGGAGAGTTAAAATACATGACAACTGCAAGCAAATCTTATTCACGTAACTATTTATGCAGCCACAAAGGTTATAAAATACCTTTGTTCTGACAGCTGCTGAGAGATGGAAAAGTAGCACCAATTCAGGGAGCAAGACAAATCTAACTAATCTTCCGTTCAGAAACTGGAGGAGAACACAGAATTGCCATCTACAGCTTTTTACCAATGGCACAAAACCAGGACAAGACAGACACAAAGGAAAGAGGCCTGTCAAGCCCCACCCGGTGAACGTGAGATTCACGCACTGACTGCCTCAATATTCCTGCCCACAGAGCTGCATTGGGTGCATTTGCTGATCAGCAAGAGGCTTCCCCCATGCCTGCACCTCCACACACTCAATTGGCAATGTATGGTTGTGCTGAGGAAGGCAGAAGATAGGGGCTCAGTAAGAGTCCATTATTTGGTGTCACAGTTGCTTCTCCGGGCTATACCTTGGCCCATATCCAACCTCTAAAACCAGGAGGAAGCTTAACCTGAGAGCTCTGAGAACTCAGTCCTCAGGTCAGGGGTACTAGGGCAGTTAGCAACAAGGTAGAGGAAATTGCCAAGAGGGCATTTGGGTATTAAGGCGGGAAGGTAGCAGCAAAAGCTCCAGAAAGAGCTTTTAAAATATGTAGAACAGAGCTAGTCCATTTACTTCACATCTACTTGGCAGCTAGCACAAGGAAGCTCCCTGTGGCACTCCAGCCAAATCATTTTACGTTGCTGGGGATGTTAGCAGTGCAAGGCCCCAGCAGTAGCTACTGAAGAGCAGGGAGCAAAAATGAAGGGTAATGAGTCTGAATTAAGATGAATAGGGTAGTGGACAATTAGCTACTTTGTCAAAGCAACAAACAATCATTAAAGGAAACCTTTCACAATGTAAAATCATTTGTATAAAGAATGCAGTAAAGGGGACATCAATTCTGCAAGGCTGCAATTGAGTTTGATCTTATTCCTAACTAGGCTGATTCTTAAAAACTCAGTGAAATAATCAGCTATTTCCCACCTTCAGTGGGAACACAGAACTATATCCCCTTCATTAAACTTTTTTCCTACTATTTGATTTGCAGGAAAAATATGGTTATCTGAATCATTAGAGTACTTTGATGGGACAATTTATTTCTTCTGTTTGAAATATTTCCTACTGCAATAAACTGCTCAATGTAAATGCTAAAATACAGATTTTCAGAGAGCTGAGCTGGGGAGATATTTTTAGGTTTTCAAATATTAAGACAAAATGGCATCATTTTGTATCTAAGTCTGAATTTTAATGAGCAGCTCTATTGATAATCACTGAACATCTATATTTATAGAAAAATGGAATATCATAAATACAGGATTGTGCCATTATCTATATATGTTTCATTTCTCCACACATACAGGAATAAGAGTTTAATCTCTATATCAACGAAAATACGGCAATTTACACCAGAACTATTAGTCAGAATGTAAAATTAGATTTAAGTGCGATGGCTCAGTTTTTAAAATTTGGATCTAGCTAAATTTTTCACATACTTCCATTTCTGCCTCACTGGAGGAAAAGAGGCAAAATTCTGTGCTTGCTCTGTAAGGTCATTATTAAATAGTCTTAGACCTGTGATGCCATTTATTGTGGTGCAGCAGTACTTGTGACCTACATCTTAAACAGTATTAAAATGCACAGCAGCAAATCAGGGAAGCTCAGTAAAAATTTGATAGAATTTTTGCTAATCTGAGTTTTATCTCCAAAGGTTATGCTGGTGTCTGATAAGAATTAGTAAAAACATTGAAAGAAAGGAAAAAAGACTAAGAACTATGAATTTGTAATTTCTACTTCATAGCAAAAAAAAAGAAATATTTTTTAAAAAAATGTGGGTTTGAAAAGCGTCTAAGTTTCCCCAGGTAAATATACAATAGCTGCTCTCTTGAGATGGAATCTCTGTAGTTTGATTGACTCTGTATTCTTCTCTGTGAATATAGAGTACGTATTCAGAAGAAAGATACACGGAATAATGTAGGAATTTTGAGACTAGAAAAGTTAATGTGTATTTTCTTAACACTACTCATTTTAGCACACAAAATTTAAGATGAAGAAAACATAGCAATTAATCAGCATGCCTTCAGATCTTAATAATATGAGTGGACACAAATAAGCATATAAGAACAGAGTGCAACGGACAACTAAATGTGTTGGAAGCTGGCTTTGTACACGTGTTCCTGTAAATATAAGTACTTTAGGATTTGTTGGAAATATGAGCTATACCACTGTTCATAAGCATTACCTAATAAGTAATATTACAATTGTATAGGCAGCATGTGCAAAAAAATATAGATATACTTTATAACACGAGCACTAGATTGGAATGCAAAATTGAGAAAAATGACATCTTTTTCTCAGTAACATTTAAGTTTTGATGAAAGAAAAAACCTTGCAAAAATCTGACTCCCCTTTCTCAAAGCATATACAAAGTTCATATTTTTGCTATTTATCTAAATGGAAGTTTAAAGTGATTTTGTTTTCTTTTAAACTTCAGAGACTGTGGGAACAAATTCATACACTGAGCAGAGTATTCTTTTAGGCGCATATTTTCTACTATTGTTATTAATAATAATAATAAAAAAAAAGTAAAGCAGATCAAACCAGAAGGAGCCTTGAATATATTTGCTGGGAATTGCCTCAGGCTAAACACCAGGGACATGAAACAAACTGTTCTTATCACCTTTTTCCAAACACAGCGATTTAAATTTACAATGAAAGTGCCAGCACCAGCTGCACTTTAAGAAAGCACCACATGTCTTGATGAGCTCCAAGAAAATGGAAAAAAGCCCAGTTCAAGTTGGAGGTGTCATCTTCCCCTAGCCAGCTGGGTGACACAAAGCTGAAAGCGATGAAGTGCTAATTAGAGGTTGATGAACAGAATCTCAGAGTGGAAACTTGTCGAAATAGCCTCTACTGAATCATAGCCTTATATGTCTGCCCTTATCTCCCCATACAGAGCACTGTCAGAGCCAGAGAAAGGCAGTGTGAATCCAAATATCTATATGGCTAAGTTACATGTTTTTATCTCATACCATATGTCCACTTTATCTTGGAGTTATTTAAAAATTACCTTATTTTATATCATGCTGATACCTTTTCCCTTAGAATGTCTAAGAAGCAGAAGTAGTAGTCAGAATTTTTTTTTTTTTTTTTTATTTTTTTTTCAGAAAAGCTAATTCCCATAAGAAAAAATATGAGAATAAGCAAATAGCTATTTCTTAATGAGAGATATGAATAAGACCACACAAAAGAAAGATGAAGAAATGCTGAGAAATTGAAAGTAAAAATCATGCTTAGAATAGGTCTGAGTTTAGAATTGTTCTTCACTAAAAAGAAAGGCATGGGGTGGGTTGAGCTGGCAGGCAAGTTTAGAGCTTTTTTTTCTTTTTAAATAATGTTGATGTTGAAGTGCTGTTTTTTTTTTTGTCGAGTATGTTGTTCTAATTGGCCTGAAAGCAGAGTGCTCAGCATGCTGCCAGGCAGGCACAGGCAGGGTGGGTGCACCCCGGGAAGGAGCACGAGCTGCTCACACAGCAGCAGCTGTGAGCTGGGCTGCGGGACACCGCCTGGGCACTTCAGCACTTTCACAAACGTGTCACTCTTGCTCTTCCCTCCACCCCACATTTTACCCTTCTTTCCACCTTATCACCCGAAGCATTGCATATCCATGCTGTGCAAATGTTGATGTCACTACACCCCTTCGGGTTCTGAATCAGCAAAGCCCTTAACGCATGTTACCAACTTCAGTGGGAGACAAATACGTGCTGAATATTAAGAGCAAATTCAAAGGTTCTGTTTATTCTGGGTGACAAAATCCAGTTAATAAGAATGAAAATCTGAAGGCAGGAGAGGAGAGTTGAAACTGTTCCCTCACTAATGCAGAGACATTGTGCCACAGCAGCGCTACGCTGTATGCTCGTGTGCTGTGCTACAGCCAGATTTATTTGGGTTCGTCAGCTTGGCATCAGGATGCCCTATCTGGCACTTTTACAAGCTTTTCCAAATGACACTGCATTGCCACCCAGGAACTGACTGGCTTGATGACAATACCTATTTCTTATTAATGAAATATCAGGCATTTTGTAAACTCTAGGTAGTAAAATGGTCATCTCGTGAACATCACGTAGTTTGCGGGATAAAATATCACCAGAAATAAATTGCATCAATAGATGAGCGGAACACCTTTCAGCACATATGCCAGAAAGAAACTGCATAGACCTGAAGCATTCGCAAAAGCCTTTTGCGTTGTTCTTTAAAATTTCTTCTTAGTTTTACAAATTTCTGTGCAGCTTGTGCTAGCCAACATTTTTTATTATAATATGACCTTATTAAGATAAAGAAAAATACCACAGATACAGACCTCTGTTGATATGAGCAGAAAAGATGATGAAAATTTGAGAAGTTAATCAGATGCCAAAAAATACAGCCCTTGCCCTGAAGAGCACACAGTTTGTGATTAAGAATTCCAAACCATGATTTTTTTTGTTAACAGTATTGGCTATACAAAATCATATTTTAAACATTTAACATCACATCTGTGATTTCAGTGTTTTGTTGTTAGCCTATTGCTTCAGAAACCTAGTTCAGACTGTCTAAAAAAAAATAATAAAAATCCATGCTCTTCTGAAAATGTCAACTCCCATTAAACCAGCTCTCCATAATAATGATGTTCATCTGATTTTTCCCTCTTTGATTAGGCTTGTATAATTCTGTATTATCTTGGTAGCTTTGATGCCAAACAAGATTAAATTGTCATGTACAGTATATTAAATTTATAATCTGAATAAAAAAATCACTTATAAGGCACTCAGAAACAGTATCTAGGGACATAGCTACTACATTTACATAATTTGCACCACCGACATGGAATTATTTCCTAATTATTTATGACCAGTTATCAATTGCTGGTCAATACTTGTAATCAGTCATTATAATTATTTCCCTGTGGTCTCTTGTTTAGTTGCAACGGAGACAGCTTTATCCAGCCTCACCATAACACCAATATATGCATTTCCTCTGCAAAACAATACGACATTTTGCTATCTTACATGTGTTTTTTTCTTCAGTATGAGGAAAATATTTCAACTGCAAACTCTAAAATGTTTAAAGCAGTTTTTTTTTTTTTTTTTTTTTTAACATCTGACATACAAATCTGATTCAGCTGGAGAATCCTGTTCAACAATAATGTGATGGTATTGCATATACTCTTCTTCATATTTTATAAAAATTGATGAAATAATATGTGATTTTTGCCCTTATATCTAGATTTCACTTGTACTCAAATCAGTCCTAAAGCATGCAAACAAAGATCTGCATTTGAATTCCTAATGATTCCTCCTATTGTCTCATTGCTGCTACAACCTGTCAATCACTGCTGAAAAGTGCTAATCACTCCCAGAAATCCCGGTCTCAGAGACAAAAGTACCAGTCACCAAAAAAATAATACCAATTGGTCATGGATGGAAGGCAAATCTCACTAGGGATCTAACTGCACAATGGTGCTTATTAAGTCCAGTTCGCTGTAGTCTAGTTCTGCCAGCAGCATCCAGCAGCTTCAGACTTTAATTTCAAAGTCAGCTAAAATCCACCGAAGTAACTTATATTCATTAGCTAGGCTTTAACTGAACTGCTGTGAAATCTCTTGGCCACAATGGCCTTTAGGAGAAATGGCAGCTTTCGTTTCTAGTTTAAGGAAAATAGATCTACTCAGACATTCAGTACTTCTTTCTTAATCAGTTTGCTTTTTAGAGGCACTTAATTCTTCACAAAGATGTTTCTTTAACCAACTGTACATATATTTGACTAGGAGTAGACATGAAAGGATATCTTGCAGTTAGTACTCCGTACCTTGCCAGTTCCCCTCTGTTACAACATCCAACTTTACTAGAAAGTAGAGACACGAGTATATATCATGCATCATAAAGCACTGTTGCCTCAGGTCATAGAAAGTGTATTTTTTATCACAAGAGGGAAGGTGGCTAATTCAGTAGTTGTGACATCTAAATTGCTGTATCCTAAAAGGCCACTTTTTTAAAGCCTCAATGCAGATTGCACTGTTTGTATTTAAAACTATAAACACAGACTGTGTTTTCCTGTTACATCAACTAAATACTTAAGTATGTTTGATCTTAATAAACTATAATTAAGCAATATACAGTAATTACCTTTTAGAAATCCCTATAGTGATTATTACCTCTGGAGTTGACTAGAGGAGGTTGAGAATGTGCAAAAACTGATTTACATTTGTTATGTGAGCTTTCCTATTTTTTAGAGGAGCAAAACATTTTAAATGGGTGAAACATCTTAGATAAGGAAACTTTATTTGGCCTTAGATGCTACTGCAATCAGGAACTTCTAACAAGTTACTCTTTAAGTTGCACTTACTGATTACTACAGTGGAAGGATCACTCCTGGAGAAAAAAAAAAAAACCACTCAGAAATATAATATTTATATTACAAAACTATTTGCAAAGAGACAATTTTTACACAGCTCTGTGCAAGGTGTGCCTGTTAGCTTTGTGGGTGGGTTTCAGTAGGGTTACAGCCCATGATTCTGAACACTTCTTACTTCAACCTGTAGCTCCCAGCCTGGAGTGCTCCTGTAGTGCTCTCAGTTTCTCTGGTGCTGGAGAAGTACTTCTTTTAGTTCTTTACTCAATCTATGTTCAAATGATTTTTTTTTTTAAACAAACTAAAAACACACCAGTTTTTACAGTTTAGGTGGCTTTTTCTACATTACAGTTTAAATAAATAGCAAGTTTCAGCATAGTGACTGCAAAGCAATATATAGCTCCAAAAAATGGGTTCATTGATTTACTTCTTGCACTACCTAGTGTTCATTCTTTTGGACTTACAATTTTAATACAAATAACAATACAACTCAAACACAACTGCATAAACAGGAAATCAAGAGTGGAACTTCAGGCTTGAACTTCAGATTTGCTCACTCTGTGATACAAGCTACTCTAGACACATTAATTCAGAAGTACATTAATCCACAGTGCCACCTAGCCACCTGTGTATATTTAGTTTTACTGTGACAAAAAGAAAAGCCTAAACAGTAAAAAAACGTTAGCCCTCTTCCTTTCCCTCCCCTCACTTACAGGATATAGATGGAGTAGAATAATATTTAAAAAGTAAATAAAAAAATAGCCCAACATGTTTATAGCAACTGTTATTGACCTAAAAGAAACCTGCCAATCTTTGCTAGGGCTCTGCGTTACACTGTTATTACTCCAAACAACATAAACCGGGGTATTAGCTACACTGAATTAAAATGAAGCACTCTATAAACACCTGCTTTGTGTAGTACAAAACTTGTTTTCCTCAAATATGGAAACCCTTTCACCCCCTTCCCATCTTTTTCCTTCTTTTCAGCTATAGCTTTAGAATGAAATTAGATTTTACATTATGTTTAGGTTGCAAGAAAGCTTCAGCAAGTATCTTATTTATTTTAGGTCTTATTACTGTACAAATAATAAAATCAGGCTCTCAGATATTAGAAGACATCCTCCAAATATCCATCTCATAGATATTCTCAACCAGCAATATTCCCACAGCAGCTTTAACACACACTGAGCACACCGTGCTTCTCTGACAGAGCGCTCAAAGCATCATGTACTTCCCAGCTCAAGGTGCGACAGAAAGGAGCTGCTTTTAAAACTTCTTTCTCCTTTAGCAGAAACTGCACGGTATTCCCTGACGACCTTTTAGAATTTTCACGGGAAAGTAAAGAAAGTGAGAGAAGTAAGAGAACAGAGATGTCCCCAACAGCCCCCCTCGGCCAGGCCTGAGGCCTGTGTCTAAGCCCTCACTGCGCTGGGCTGATGCCAGCTCCGGAGCCCGTGCTGCAGCAGGGATCTTGGTGGACAGACATCTCTGTGCAGGCTTCTGCCAAATCTGTGGGGTCAGGGCTGAACAGGGCAAGTCGGCCCGAGAATGGAGAGGTGCTCTGAGAGCCCAAGGAGATCACTCTGTCCCCTTCATCACATAGCTGCAGTCTGTGTTCAGCCCCTGTGTGTTAGCACTGGTAAGACACACAATTATGACTTCAGGGCTAAAGTTTTACTTAAAAATAATTCAAATTAACAATAGTTTCATTAGAATCCTGCTAACACCTTCTCTTGCCTGAAGCCCTTCCAGCTCCCAGGCCTGCACACATTGCCTCAGGTCCCCCATGCCCACAGTAATGTCCAGGCTGCTGAGTTGGCCCACCAGGCTGGAAAGGGGCCAAAAGAGCAGTGGACTTCAAAAGTGCCCCAGAAAGCAATTCTAAAGGATACCCTGTATGTATGTTAGACATCTGCACAAAGATGGCACAGGAGAAAGCCTAAGGTGGAGGGAAAAAAAGAACCAGAGAATAAACCTTTATAACATAATTTTTCCCACTTTTAACACATGATTTTTCACCTCTGTTCAATTTCCTATGCGTAGAACCAGCAATCCTTATAAAAGAAAATTGGCTCAAAAAGATCATATATATACACACACACAAAAAGCCCCAAAAAGTAAAAGGTAAATAAAAAAAAAAAGAGTTGTTTCTGACAAAACAACAGTCCTTGCTTCATGGATCTCTGGTTAGTAAAATGGTCTGTTTTCAGTCCACCACCTCCTTGATACCAGACCAAGACTGGTGCTAGGGACTGCAGACACAGGGTCCTTCTTCTTTTTTTTTTTTTTTTTTTTTTTTTTTTTTTTTTTTTTTTTAATTTTTTTTTTTTAATCTCTTAAAATCCTATTTTGGTGATTCTTACATTGACCTCTCACTTAGCACAACGTACATACAGAAATATGCTCATTATCTTCTTCTTCTTTACTTTAGTAAAGGCATCTTTTTCTTGGAAATCTTTTTTCCTTTAAAAACACTTGATTCTGGCAATATCAATGTGAACTAATAGGTCAAAATATACTGAATATACTGACAAGAAGGAAGGAAAAAATCATGAAAAATGAAGGACGTAAGAAGACATTGAAAAAAATCATGATTTGAAAATTAAATTTTGGGGATAAATCCTCAGGCTTAGCAACTTCCCAATAAATTCCACTATCTATGACTGGCTTCAAATAGCAGAGGCTATTTGAAGTAGAGAAGTTAAAATTCAATGTTTCCTTTGCCTCTCCCTTCTCTGGATTGAGAGTCTGTCCTTTCTGCACAACTTCAATGCTGGTTATTTCATAGCAGAGTAAATGCAGTGGGCAGGATGATGACTGACACCTGATCCAAGACAATGGGGTAAGGACCGAGTGCTTGGCAGCCTTGTGCTTTGACAAGCTCTTTCTCCTGGTGACTGTTAGCCATTGTTTGATAACTACAGACTTCCCTTCCCACAGACCTTTCTGAACTCTGCTGTCTTTGAACAACACATGAAATAGGAAGGAAACTATTTACCAGCCAGTAATTACAAGCCACCCCTCATGTAAAGGTAAACGGTAATGAGGAATGTGCAAAGAATAGCTGGTACTGCAAAACGGAGTTGGGGGGG
>WBMW01002728.1:293109-324308 GCA_013396635.1 Penelope pileata | reverse complement strand
ATCTAATCTTTGTTATCTTAATTTTCCATACTTACAGCCCACATGGTCCAACCTGCTCTCACCAGGTAATTTCCAGTTATTCACTAGTTTCCCTTTAGCCTCAATAAGGAAATCTTCAAGTAAGGTTAGAGCAGAAGATTAAGACTGCATTAAGATTAAGTTTGAAATGTTCTGCTACCAATTAGCCCTCTAGTATTTCTGTAAGCCTTGAATTTTTGATGCGATCAATGACACCAAGTGGAGCCATCTTCTGTGGAGTGGTTATTAAAGATATAAAAATCAATACAAAGATGATACTTGGAAATCTATATCACAAGATAATGAATCACCATGAGAGCCAGCTAAGACGGAATGTCAGCAAACCAAACAGAAGGTTTGTGCATAACAAATTATTTGATGCCAGTGGAGTTTAAACTAAATTTTGCATGAGACAGAAGTCTTCAGGCAACACTTATGATACATTTGCATGGCAAGGCTTTAATGAGATGAAGACACAAGACCAACCATGCACAGGGCTTTTTGTGCATTAAAGAGACAGAAGGAGCAAGAGATGATGGAGACATATGGGATTAAGGCAATAATGCTACA
The DNA here is from genome assembly GCA_013396635.1 of Penelope pileata. Classification (NCBI taxonomy): domain Eukaryota; kingdom Metazoa; phylum Chordata; class Aves; order Galliformes; family Cracidae; genus Penelope; species Penelope pileata. The sequence goes on along the minus strand of WBMW01002728.1, from coordinate 323,720 downwards.
ATTTGACTTTAATGACAAAACAGCACCAAAAACTTTCTCTGTCAGTAATCCTCATTCAATTTCTTTTAAATGAAACATCATTTGCCTGCACCTTAAGTGCTGATTGTTATTGGAGTTGTGTATTGGAGCTTCACAGGATACTCCAAATTTAATTTGAACTGGGGATTGATTTAGTTGGCTTCAAAGCCAGCTTTCCCTTTCTAAAATTGAGCTAGTGCATGACTTTGCAAGTTCATTTGGGTTTACTGCTTGACACAATTGTATGAGACTTTAAAGCATTTATGGTATGTTTTGCCCCGTATGATTCTCTTGTTCACTCACATGCACAGATAGACATGCAGGGAGAACTATTAAGAAAAAATACTCTTGCTCCATCTCCCTGAGAAATACATTTCATACTAAAAGCTACTGATTCAAAAGACTCACACAGTTCAAAATCTTATTATATGTAAAATACTATCACTTTGAACTTCTGATACATCAGTTAGAAGGCTCTTAAAGCATTTTACTATCATAATTATGCTATAAGTTTTCTGAAAGATGAGAACAGCATGCTCTCATTTTACTGAAGGGGGTAAAGAAAAACTAACATTAACACAAGACAAGGACTTAGGCAGCTAGAATTGTCTTCAGCTGAGGGACATTTACCTGCTATTTGCTTATCTTGTCTATTTAAACTGTGAGATCTTTGGGACACAGCTAGATTGCTACAAATGAGTCTCAGTCAGCTCCTCTGAACACTAATGGCATTCAAATGAACGATATTAATAAAAATCAGATAACAGTATCCCATAGGAAGCCTCAAACATCCAGAATGACAACAGATCCTACAATGCATTTTATTCTGCTGTAGCGACAAAGCCAATCTTACTCTAATATTCATACAGCTTTACTCCTTCAAAAAAAATTTTGTACCAATATGTAAAAAATATTTCTTTTTAGACTCTATTCCTGCTCAAAAGCTATTTGTTCTTTCTTAACATGATTAGTGCCCCTCAAATGTGTGTTGTGATACAGCAGTAATAAATGCCTGTTTCCTTGTTTTTCCTAGACACACACTGCTTTCATGTTTGCAGCTGGTGAGTAGCAACACCCTCAGATGATCAGGCTCACAATCACAGCTTACTGTGCTTTTAACAGGACACTAAATGTAAGCCCTGTATTTTTTTGTTAATCAGTAACATTTTGTTGGTTGACAGCCACTAGGTGTTTTTTTCATGATTTTTTTAGCTTGCAACTTCTCGCTTATGCCAAACTCCTCTCTCCAAATCAGAAGACTAAACGGCAACAGCAGCTCAGATCCTCAGCATCGTACATGAATACCTACAAAGACTGCGTCATCTGAGGATTGGCCCTTTGCCCCATAAACAAGATAAACACCAAAACATTACAGCAGCTCTACAGCTATCTGCTAGAGGTTGGCTGGCTAGTTCACGAATCAACCATCTTCTAGTTGTATTGCAGAACTACTTCAAAACTAAATAGAGAAAGAAGAGTTGCGACACACTTTGTGCAGTTTTCTCTAGTCACTGCAGTTTGGACTTAATTTGTTTCCCTCTTTGCATCTTGGATCTTTGAAGGCAAGTGAACCATTCAGTGTCATAAAACAAGGAGAACTAGAACAGCCTTCAGTAAAAACAAAAACTAACAGAAAAAGCAGATCTTCTGCAGGCAACATTTCACATGGCTCAAAATGTCTTTGCCGCAGTTTAAATTCTGCAGCCTTGCGATTGTTCTGACACCTCTTTATTCTTCCTTTTAAGTGCAAATGCCTAGGTAGCATCACTATAAATGAAACTAGTGTTCACAGATTGCATTCAACGGCTGTTAGAGCTTCCTCTCCTTCATCTGCACAATTTGCATCTATTATAGACTCAGGAATATAGTTTTTCTGCTTCTCAGTGGCCTCAGAAGAGCACAGGATCCCCCCGCCTCCAAAGAACTGCAGTGAGGTTGATCTTTAAAGCCCTTCCCAGAGGCAGACTTGCTACGCTGCTTCCTCAAGGTAGGGAGCAGGGGGAAGAGGCTGATACTGTGTGAACAGTGAAGGACACCACTATGATGTGCAATGCAAGTTCTCTGAGTGATCCCATACTTTGATAACCACCACAAACGTTAGGATGTTTAATCTGAATTGCTAGTAAAGATGCAGGGCCCTAGTTTGAGACTGCAGAAGAGGCACTCATGCCCTCCTGAGGACTGCTCAGAGGGGTTTTGCACAGTGATTTGTGCAGTCCTCTGCCTCAGGGGTGCAAGAAAGAGGTGAGGGAATATATTTTTTACCTGTGAAATTCACATTTTTTCTTTCACAGCACCTGAAGGAAAAAGAACGCATTGAGAACAGACTGTATCATCCCACTTAATTCCCTACTATCAGTTATGTGCTGAGAATATGTTAGCAAGGGTTCTGTCAAAAATTAACCACTATGGCCTGGGCTAAACCGCTGACTAGTGGAAGGGGAGTGTTTTCGTGCAGAGCAGGGTAACATGAAGGTGATGCTCTGGGTTTGGTTTCTGATTGCCCAAGCCAAGTGAGCAGAAAACCGCTCTCTTATCAAATACAAGAAGTGCAGAAGAAGCCAATGACATATTTCTTGAGAAAATACTTTATTGTGATGATTTGGCTGTTCTCATTGGACAGAAGAAAGAAGTTTTGTAGATGAGATCCACAATCTTTCTCCCTTTTGTGGAAATGTTTGCAGTAATTGATAGGTGTAGTCCAGAATGGCACATTCTAAGAGCTAAAATATTAGAACTTATGGTATTTATATCTACTCAGAGTAGATCTGCGTTAGGAAGGAAAATCTTTAGGGATGATAACAATTATAACTAAACTGGAGGTGACTGCATATCAAATGTGTTTTTATTACTTTGTACAATTATCACCACACAAGTCCAACATTTCAATACAGAATCTGGCTACAGCATGTGATGCCATTGCTGCTCAGGTGGTACACAGAACCACTATCCTTTTGCCCAAGCTGTTACAAGATTCATGTTAAGATGAAAGAAAAAGACTAGTGCTATTATTATTATTATTTGTTGAGTCTCTTGGGAATCAGAAGATGAGCCAAAACCAGAAGAAGCAAATTCATTGTACTAGGTGTAAGAAATAGTAAAAGGTTGTTTTTGCAGGATCCTCCTTCCTGTCTCCCCATTTCTCTAACCTTCCCGAAAGACTCTAGAACATACCTGAAACCCCCTCAAAACGTCTCCCGCAGGACCCCAAAGTGCCCTTAGAGACCCTCCCTCCAAGTAGAGAGTATAAGATCAGTTTTTACTTGTATTGTCTCCTCTTCTGTATCTGTATCCTCCGTTTGCATATGTGCTGTTCTGCTCTCTAAGATTGTAGGAGAAGGATTCCTTGCTGGAGAATGTGCTGTACCTTATTTATGATACTGTGTGTGTCAGGATGGCGTAAACAGAACACTGTGACCAAGAAGGCCAGTTTAAACACAGCATATCACATCAAAACAGGATATAATTTTGGCTAATTCTTGGGAACAAGGCCGGAGAGTCTGTGCTTCTGAAGGGTACCAGGAGCAGGACCAGCTAACTGACTTTTAGGTCTGAATTTGCTCAAAGGTTACTCAGAAAAAGGACGGTGCTTAAACCGACCATGAAGCAAAGAGGGGAGGAGAACTGGAAAGAATCGTACCCAAGGTATGATCAGGGACAGGACATTCGGCAGTATCAGATAGGTTGTANCAGGTACAGGACATTCGGCAGTATCAGATAGGTTGTAGACTGTAAACCCCAAAGTACTCAACCAATGAGGAACCAGGGCAAGGGGAGAATAAAAACTACTGTGCATTTCTGCTTGGTGTGCCTACCTGCTCGGTCACCCGCTTTGCAAAGCGTCAATAAAGGGCCATTCACCTAATACTCTGCCTGAGCCTAAGTCTTTGGCCATTGAGTGTTTCTCACATAGGCCACCCCCCTGTTCGACTAAAGCAATACGTTATCATATGCTTTACCTCACTGACAATGCAATGGGATTATATAATTTTGGTTTGTTTTACTAGCAAGATATAATTGCACACAGCCTCTCCACGTAGTGTTCAAAGTACTGAGTCTGAGAATTTGAAGGAAAAAAAAAAAAAGAGCTAGTGTATGAAAAGACTTTCTTTGGCTCTGATCAATAGAATGAAAATCTGAAGAATCACTGAGACACAACCTATTTCATATTCTCATTCTTTTTCTAAATAGAGAACTATTTCATGTACAGAACTGAACTATTGCAAACACAGTTGGAGTCTTCATTATCTGTCCTTTAGATACCAGTCATCTGTGTAAAATCTTTGTCGTATTTTTTCCTTTTATAAAAGAATTAGGTAGAATCTCTGCAATGACCATAAGAATTTATAAACAAATACTCCATTCGTGCATCCAGCTTTCATGCAATATAAAGTAAATCTCTTTTTAAGCACATAATAGACACATTTTCCTGAAGACAGATACTTGTTTCAAAAAGATGAATCTTCATTATGTATCCATAAAATCTTGGAAAGAATTAACCAAAGTGGTCACTTACCATTCTATTTTAAATTGACACTTGTCTCTTACTGCCTTACATAGGTTGTGGTATGACTTCACTATAGACATTCCATCAGATACGTTGGTACTATTTCCCTAAAAAGTTGTACCAGAGACATAGCAGAATAAATCATGGTGCTTCAGCCACCTAAGCAATGGCTATGTAGAATATCAATTTTCAACCATACTGAAAATTTTAGAAATTGATTTTCCACTATAACATTTACCTATTTAACATTCAATATATATATATACTTTGAATAACAGAATAAATTTATGTAAGGACAAGTTTTCTTCTATTAACACAGAAGAATCAACAGATCTTTAAAATGAAATTACAGCATGATGATATTTATATGCAATCTAAAGCGAGTACTACTGCAATTTACATGAAGCTATTAAACTTCAGAAAGTATGTAAGGCCTACAGTTACAGCTCAACTCCATTACTGACCAGTTGCCCCTGCGCAATGACTCAGAGATTTTTCATCATTACTAGTAAAGTGCAGTTGGGTACAGACATCATGGAATGTGTAAAATGAGTACAGTATATATTTATGTATATGGATGAATTTCATGATTGCGTTCATCTACATTTCCCATTAAGCTGGTATTTAAAACAAAGTAATTAAATTAGATCACTGGTAGAACTCCAGAAGAGTTATTTCAATCAGACTGAAAAATTCCAATAGCTTCATTGATATTCAGTTACATCCACCCAGCCAGAGAGGTGAACACAGAATAAACAGATGCAAGGAGGAAGACAACCACTTGGCAAAACATAGCCAGCTAAGTACAATCATCCAAGTAGGATGGGGAACACAGAAAACCACTCATTAGGAACCCTTGCAAGGCTTTCAGCCTCATCTAGCACTTTTTTCAGCCCCTTGAGTTCAAACACTATTGGACTCTCTTTCAAAAACAGCACATTTTTTTAATTGTTACCCTTGCTGCACAAGCAGCACCAGGAGACACCCCTCTCACTTGCCTCATGCTTCCCACCACCTGGTGCTGGCAAAGATCCATTTGCTGACAAGGCAGTGGGACTTCATATTTCCTTGTGACTTTTTTGTAAAGGGCACAATGTGGGTCCTTGTCTCAATACATGTAATCAAGTGCTAAAGCGGCAGCACATCATGCTGCAATGTTGGGATCTGAACCTAGGTCTTGAGCTAGCTTGCAGGCTCAGAGAGCTGACAGTAGGCATTACTTTGAATACAAGTGGTGAAAATTGCCAGAAATAGAGGTAATTCAACTTCATCTATCGGTTAAACGCACATGTGGAGTTTAGAGGAACTTAACTTCATCTCAACATGATCAGGAATGCTTTAAGGAAAGGATAAATGGAAACAATAGCAAAAAGACAAAATTAACTCTTCCACAGTAGAAACTCTGGTCCCTTAAAGGAGTCTCTTACCTGAGCTTATGTCTCCTTTCTCATAGCTTCAGGTGTATGTCCCTGGAGTGCAGCCATCTGCAGGATTAACAAAACCAAAAACAAGTGAGTGCAAAGTGATAGTGGATTTAAAACACAAGCATTAAACAAACTAACTAACTAAACAACAACAATAAAACAAACAAACAAAAACAACAACAAAAAAAAACAAACAAGATAAATTCAATCACTTTGCTGACCAAAAATCAATTTCAATTCATCTGGCAAAGGGAAAGATGTGGTGGACTTTTTTCCTTAGTTAGTGAACCTTGAGGAGTGCCAGAACAGTGTTGCAGAAAGGGCAAGATGGAGGAAAGAAAAGGCAGCTGACTGATCCAGGAACTCAGTTTGGTGGCTGAGAGCAGGTGAAGAACTGCAGAATCCCATACAGCACTGAAGAGGATTAATAAAACAAAGCAATCAATTCTTAATCCTTAGCAATTAGTTATTTGAAGAGAGCATTGTTGCCACCTGCCTATACTGATCACGAAAATTAAGGTCATTCAGTGGAAGGCTGCTACCACCACCATTAAAACTGAATTTCTTTCTCATCTGGAGGCAAAGTACTTGCCTTTGGAGACTGGAGAAAGAAAGATCTGACTCCTTCCTCTATGGTTTATTCTTCTCCAAGCGTAGACTCAGTGAGAAAGGCAAAGGGTTTATTTTGATTTGCACACCACTGCTTCCTTTCATGTTTTATTTCTTGAAGTGGCATGTGCTCCTTTAAAAGGAGTAGGCTCAGCTTCCAGTGGGACCCCACTGTTTTATATTTGAGTTCAAAAAAACCTCCTGGAATATGTTGGGTTTCTCTTAAATTTCAAAGTGGTGGTCAACAGTCAGCTGCAAACAGGTTCAAAGTGATCTCGGCCAGTGTAGATTTAAAATTTTCTCATCAGTTACTGTGAAATACAACACAGTGAAATCTCTCTCATCATCATAATCTGTGAACTTCTGGTAAAGTTTTCTTTTCAGGAATCTTCATTCAAACCTGGAGGTTTTCCCTCAAAATCAACACAGCAAGCACTAGATTATACAAGGTAATGCAGATAAGCAAATTTCCCCTGGAGTCAGTGAAGCTACTTCAGGATTTGTCTTTGTGGCTAAACCCATTGTTCCACAGCATCCCCATCCCCACATAATCACCACATCCACTTCCCTCTCTCTCACTTTCTCTTCTACTCATGCGTGGTATTTGATAACAGCCACAGACTTATTCTTTGCCAAATGAAGCAGACAAGTGTTTCATTACTCATTTTTATTATTTTTAAATGTGTTTATCTTATCTGTGGTTCTGTCTTAAATAATGATAACAATTAATAAATAATAAGCTACTTTGAATGTGTCTGGAAGCCAAGAAATGCTTTTCATTCTTTCCTACTTTTTTGATCTGATGAAAAATATTTTATTAGAAGAAATGATTAAAACAGGGATATGGGGGAGGGGAGTACAAAAGTGGACTTATTAATAACTGAGTACTCAAGAAATTCTCAAGCCTAAATTGGCTACAAGAATTTGATTCTGAGACAGATGATTTTTAATATTATCAAAGGAGAGGAAAAGAGAATAACAGCTTCACAGCAAAAAGCAAACACATGAAAAAATCCTATTTTGGAATTAATATCCAGAGCAGTAATTGAGAAACTAAATCAATCTCACAGCTAAGACACAGGAGTCCTATTTTTGTATCAGTTTTGATCACTGTGTGGTCTGAAGTAAGAAACTTATTTAATATGTGCATCTAATGGATCAAATTGAGATATTGATACTGTCTCCTTTATAAGCTTTGACATCCTCAATGCTAAGTATTGTTATTATTGCTTGCCTGGATCTGCAGCATGATTTTTGAAAGCAAAAGTTGCTGGTTTCAAGCAGAGAAGTAGCATATGTTCAGTTTAAAATTCAAATGTATTTATAACTGAATACTAATGGCAATGTCATTTATAACTTAACAATTCTGCATTAGGCTGTATGAGGCAATTCATTTTTTCATACATTTATTGGTATCTTACAGAGAAAGATGAGTTATAAAGTAGCTGGGATTTATCAGCTGCTGCGTACCATAAGGTGGTGAATGCTGCCCTCTGTCTCAAGGTGGCAATGGTCACTTATTTAGAAATGATCTTTTTTTCAAAGTGTGTTGGGGGACAAAATAAAGTTGGGGTTCAACAGCTTTCTTTAATACTTCATTCAGTAATAGTTACTTAAACTCTAAATGCTTAAAACAATATCATATTAGAAAGCAACTTCCTCAAGGATCCAGGGCTGTATCTATTTTCAAATATCTGCAACACAGAAGAAAAGTAATTTTCTTTTATGCATCTTTATCTTGATGGAACCATATAAAAGAGTCATGTCAGCATTAAAATTACAGGCCCACAGAGGACTGGATTTTTTTCACAGATTAAAAAAAAAAGAAATTCAAGAATACATATAACTTATTTTAGTGTGTGATTTTACAGTTTTAGGCAAGATTTAATAACAAAGGAAAGGCACAGTAATCTTTATTCATTCATACAGTGGAGGATAATTTACTCCATTTCACTGAAAGATAGCATTATTGAAATATATATATCTTCAGCTTAAACATAACACCTTTACAGTTTGCTAAAGATTATGCTTACTTTATTCTGCTGCAGATACATCATTGTCCCCTTTAAAAATCTTTTGTGAACAGGTCTTGAAGAAATGGAACAAAATGATTTCTTGTGCTCATTCTTCTAGAAACTAGGGGCCATCTTTCCAGTTAAAAGCTGCACCCTACCTATACTGCCTGTACCCTTTGCATTAGTTGGAAATGAAGGCAAATTTCCCTGACTTTGAAAATTAGTGAAATTAAATGATTATTTCTATCATAGAAAGTAAATGTTAGGCACTGTTCCATTGTTACCCACTCCATAGCAGGTCTGCCCCACAGGAATCCCAGTCTACTTGCCTTGCTGATGGCTTGCCTGGCATCTTGATCCCCAGTAAAGAACTTTTGGCATCCTTTTCAGTGCAAGATGTAGTTTTATTGTCTTACCTCCTCCTGCCTAAAATTAGGCACTGCTGGGAGTGATGGAGGAAGTATGAAATAGACAAGAGGGGTTTAATCTAGATATACAAAAAGTGGGATGTTTACACCCCACCCCTCCACTTCAGTCTTTTGTAACCTCACCTTATTTTTAGACCAATAAGGTACAACCATTCCGATATGGTAGCACTTTGTACACATCTTACGTAAATGACCGTGTAGGGTTTAGGACAATAGGAAATCCAGCCCCATGACTAAGTCCTAAAGCTTAACTTCTTAGAATAGAAGCTGGAAGACAGACTGGGTGCCTGTCTCTCAAAGTGATAAAATGCAGCGTTCTGAACACAAGGCAGTATTTCTCCAGAGAATATTTCATTTGGAGTAACAGAGCAGCAATCCAGTAGTCATTTCTCCATAGCTTTTCATAGCTGAAGGAGGAAAGTTCAGAGCGGCTTTGGGAACAACCATCTCAGAATCAAATTGCAAATAGAAATCGTTCACTGGTCCTACACGCAGACATAATTAAAAAAAAAAAAAAGGAAAACAACAAACAAAACAAAAAAAAAAACCAAAAAACAGAAAAACACTTCAGTGTATTAAAAGATAAAAGAAAATGAAGTTCAAAAGAAGGATTTTTAGAAGCTATGAATGCAATACTTGGATTCAAAAGACCCACTGGAAGCAGGCAAGTAGAGCAAAATACCCTGGAAAAGCTCATAATGTGCTCTGAGCTTTACTTAAGACTGAAATTTGCAGTCCCAAAACGAGTCTTAAGAATTCTTTCCTATAAAAATGGTAATAAATCAAGGGAATTTGCAAATCTTCTAGCTTAATTTTTTGTTTCTGATATAGATGCTTCATACTAATTTCATATCAATATAAATAACGGATATGGAAAAGCATTCAGCATGCAAGATACTTCCTATCCCTACTTTTTTCCCAGCAGAGGCTACATAGAATCAAGTGGAAATCATTGCAACCAAATCTGTGAGTTTCCAGCAACAGAAGCAGCTGTTTGGGACACTATTTTTCCAGGTCTTTTCCAACTAAAGTGGCTTCTGAGAAGGAAAGCACCCGTTTTGAGAAGCCACGTGATTAGAACTGACGGGAAGATGGAAAATCTTTTCTACAGAAACACTGTGGATTTGGAACTTCTTGCCTTGCTTTGAGCTCATAAAAAGCCTTTCAGAGATTTACATAAACCAAATAGTGTTAAAGTGGCTGTTGTGAGACTCAGTGTAGCCTATTAGGTATGCTTTATTCTGATCAGAGTTTTCATGCTGCATTTGGCAAAATATAAAGCTGAACATAGGTTATAAGTTTCCCAAGCTAGGCTCATAGGATGTAAAAGTTCTTATACCGGGATAGGAGTGTTTTGGATTTGAAGAGACTGCATGTTTTTGCCTATTCTGTATGTGACATAGGAGTCCTCAGATCAAGCATTTCTTCAGTGATGTAGACAAAACTTAGCTGGGTAGTGTTGACATAGCAGGACCGCAGGAATTTTTGAGGCTCTGCTGTCTTCAAAGGTCCATGTGTACACGTGGCATGTCTGGGCCAGAGTGGTTAAAGGTGTCCTAGGGAAATGCCAGGGGCTTTGGGGGCTGTACATAAAGAGGTGTCTCTCCTCTGTCTTCATCTTATCTATAGCAGATCTTTCTCAAAATCCTTGAAACATGCAGTGCTTTTCTCTGCTTCTCTCCCCTCCACACACATTTTCCTCCTGAAAAGCACAGGCTTCCTCTCCTTTCCACACCTTTATGTTTCTTCTCTCCAAAAGCACTGATTCATTTATACACATCTCAGTTTCTGAAGAGGAAAGACATCAAGAGGGAAAAGGGAAGGGCAAAAGGCTAGGGACTTGACAGATGGCCTGGGACAACACAAGGTCAATAGAGGAAAGTTTCTAATCCCAGTCTGGAGCCAAATGGTGAAAGTGCTGCCAAGCCTATTGCACATGCACCTGAAACCAGTTCCACACAGTTTAATTCTGGGACAATACAGACAAAATTCAATCTTTTGGGGACTTTCACTTTTGTATAAAGCTATCCTTGTGCTTCCTCCCTTATCAGCAGTCACTGCAACGAAAGAGAAAGAAGATACCAAAGACTCTCTGTAAAGTATATATTTCTCATTCAGTCCCTTCTAGTCTCAGCATTTCCCTGGACTTCTTCCTTTGTGGAGGTCATAGCTGAGAGGGAGAAGCAATGGGATTATTATATTGATATATCAATTTCCAGAAGTAGCCACATAAAGACAATGAAGGATATCTTTTTACATCTCCCCCACCTTCCTACTCCAGCTGATGATTCTATGATCTCCTAAGCCCTGCTAATGCAGCTTATAAACAGTATATTGCTAGAAAATCCTTACCTATAGCAGATTTACTTTCAAATGAATAACTAACTCTGAAGGAAGAATGATGAAAAGTGCTACCATGATAAAGAGTTAGTACCTATTCTCACTTCATGTTACATTTCTACCATCAACTTGACAATTTCACAGCCATGAGTGCACAAAATTCACACAGCTGCAATTTTCCAAAGGAATTGAGAGGCAAGGACCTTATCATCTTCCAAACAATTAACCAGAAAAAACGTCCCAATATGTTTTTCCATTTACTTGATTAAGATGCTACAGTACACGGTCTAAACCTCTAGCATCCCTGATGATGAAAGTTGGAAGACTTGTCCTAGTCACCTGAAATAGAAGGTACAAAATGAAAAAGATATGACAAATAAAAAACCTTCTTGATTCTTGGTGATTTTAGAAGACCCAGTTTGTTCTCATCACCTGTCAACCTTTTCACGAAGGCACTAACAGCTCTCTTTGCTCAGTGACAATACCTACAGGACTTAGTTTCTAGTAGTTGTTTCTTCAGCTCTGATGTAGATCAAATGTGATCAGCTAAAAACTATCCAGCAAGTGTTAAACATTTCACTGAGAGAAAGCAGAATTTCAAACATTTTTCAGTAAGGATAGTCAAGAGCTATATAAAGGAAATTATTTCACCACAGCTTTAAAAAATTAACTCTTCTAAAGTTTATTCTACAACCTTATTTTTTTAAGCAACTTTGCAATAAGTTTGAACAACTTCCAAATTACAGAAATTGCAATAGTAAATTAGACTGTGAAAAAAAAAAAGAATGCTGCCTTTACAAACGAGTATCAGCAAAGGGTAAACTTCCAAAAAATTTTCATAAGCAAGTCTGCTTCCAAACTCATGGAATCCAAAAACTTGAGCTCAAAAAAAGTGGGGTATTTTGAATATATGAATGTTATCTGTCAGAGAGAGATGTTGCACATCTTATAGCTAGAGACAAAACTTTAATTTCAAGCCAAGAAAAAGAGATGACACATGGTGAATTACTCATTACATCACCAATTTAGACTCTCAGTAGTGGCATGAAGATGTTGAAAGTGCTGGAAGTTGAAAGTTAATAATAGATATTATGGTTGTTTTAGTAGTTTTTATTTTCAAAACCTGTGTACCCAAAGTAAAAGGCTTCAAAAGGGTATACTTTGAAATGGGAGTAATAAGTACGTAGATGGCATATGTGCCATTTAAATTAGAAGATATTAAAGTGAGTTCATTTGAAGTGAAGAAAAAAGTAAGCCAATCATGTAAATCTGAAGTTATTTATGCATCAATGTCAGGGCAAAAGAATGTGGTAAAAGACACCTTGCTAACAAAGACTTAACCATTGAGCTTGAAAGAAAACACCGAAGTCTGTAGGAGAAAGGTCTGTAGTATAAAAGAGGAAAAGACTGAAAGATATTGCCCTGTTTGCTGTGACATTGCATCTGCAGCAGCCCAGGAATACTTGGCTGAAAAATCAAGAAAAAGCTTCTTTCAAAAAGATGCTAAAGGCTGACTGCAGCTAACTAGGCTGAGAGAGAATAAAAATAAAGAGGGGAATCATAGTAAGTATAATAACATATATTAAGTATAGTTTTCACACCCATAATATCTAATTAATGCTTCAGAATCAGGCTCTGTATGATGGTAATAATACTTTTCATATCATTTTCATTTGAACTCTTAATGTTTTCTCTGCCTGGGTTCTCCACCTTAATCTAAATTATCTTTGCTTTTACATGCTGCCCCTGGCAGAGTTTCAGACTTTCAGGGCACAAAGTCACAGCTACAGATCCACAGCAAACTTGGAAAACTCCTGAAAGGACTGTGGCTTCTTTTTGAAATGAAGAAGGGAATATGTTGGATTGTGTTAATTTTACATATAACTATCCTGCCAAGATCATATGGTGTCTGAACCTGACATAAGATAAACAGGATGGTACTTCTGGTGTCAGCCAGCAGTTGCACTGAATTAGGTACGATGTGAAACTACACCGTGAGAAGTAAAAAGTCACTACTGGGCATCACAGAGAGCAGTGAAATGCCCTCTCAGCTTAAGAGAGAGGAATGAGGCTACAGGCCTGTCAGAAAGAAAAGAATTTAAAGTGAGGTTGTGTCTGAGGGGAGGGCAAATGCAGTCAGTGTAGACACAGAGTTTGATCCACAGCTCTCTGAAGTCAAATGTTTTAGTTTACGTCAATGGCCTTTGATTAGGTCCAGAGAGAGCTGTAAGATCCAAGGGCTGCCAGGCTAGGTTACAGTCATCAATACAATAAGTCCCTGAGAGAGTTTCCTTACTAAACTCTAGAACTTTTAGCTGCAAGACACTAACTAAGGGCATGATCCTGAGCAAACTTAGTACCTTTGCCTGCAAAGGCCATACATTCTTTTGGGCATCTTACAGCGCACATGCAGATCCCCTGGTTTGCTGTAGCTGCTTATTGCAATCAGTAAAATGAGTGATAGACTAAGAGACAGTTTCTGGTAAGATGAAACTATTCCCCTAGCTGGAACTGAGACTTCCTCTGGGAGAGGGGTGAGTTGGGAAGGTCCAGGCCTGCTGGAGGCTGGGCCCAGGTCCTAACCCAGAAGCTCAGCCAGTTGCAGCAGAGGCCTCGGCTACGGCTGCTGGAGACCAAGGCCTCCCCAAGGCAAGCCTTCAGGTACTCAGTTAAGTCATTTTGCACCACTGAGGCCAGCAGATGGCCCATTGACTTCATAGCCTAAAATGGTTTGTTTCATTTTTGTAGAATATTGCAAAAAAAACATTTCTTAAGTTACCAAGCCTTTCTGAACAGGAGTATTCTCAGATGGAAATGCATTCTCCTAGAAAACAGATGCTATAACTCCCTGCTGTAAGGTCTGATCGTTATCTCGTTGTGTACTTGGGAAATCCTTATCTGCAGATTAACCTGAAACCTCCCCCGCAAAGCTCAACTCGTTACAGTTTTTTTTTTCTTTAAGTAAATTTCTGAAAATATTTGCAGGATGAACAGGAAATAAATCAACACTACCAGAAAAACAACAACTTGATTGTTTTTCTCTGCTTCTGCAAAAAAAATCATAAAAGCTCAATTGTCCTCTCAGGACTCCTTGGAAGTCTTAACAAAAGTCTCTAAGAAGAAACTAAATGAAAGACCAGGGAGTTAGCAGCAGGGCAGATCTATCATAGACAAATCAGACAAAACCCTCTTTCCCTCTGACCGTATCTGGGCTTAATTCTGATCTCCTTACTCACGCTGAGTAATAATTCACACCATAAGTAGCCCCACTGGAGTTGCTAAAATCAGAGTAAGCCATAAGCCTGTTTGACAAACACTGGTCTGTTACACTAAAGCTAAAAATTGTAAGTGCTAATTCAAATATTTTTTTAATTATATGCCCTGAAAAAAGGGTTCGGTTCTCTGTTGTTAAGACAGTTCATTGGTTTCCAACAATCAGGAAGTTTGTGATTTTTTTTTCTGTTGTTTTGTTTCCATTTTAATCCAGATAGAAAATTAATGTTTTGTCTACCCTAGAAAATGCAATGAATATACAAAGATATATGAACTACTGGCACCTTTTTGACAGAGATATTAAAACAGTAAAACCTGAGGCCAAGTCTACAGTACAAGCTTCTGTCTGAGAAGAACATTAGTCAGCAACATAATAGGACACAATCTCAGCCATTAACCCAGACTGTGCACCTTGTTCAGCCTACACAGTGATTAGCCTGACACGAAGTCCTCACTTATTTACTGCGTCTTTGTGTTGTGTCATCCATCCATATGTACGGGACAGTAACACAACATGGAGACTTGCTCCTGCAAAGTGTATGCTGTAGATATATTTTTTTAATATATACCTTTGTACACTGATCTCTTACGCTTCTCTCAGTGAGTTACAGAGCTTATCCATGTTTCTAAACACACAAAATGGAGGGACTGGAAAACACTGAAAAGCTGTCAACAACGAAGTAAGTTTTCCTGTATTTCAGTTTTGCAAGGTTGGACACCTGTACAAGTAGAAACACTTCAGAAGCTTATTGGTATCCTCAGAAAGGCTGTTCTGCTCTTGCTTAAAATATCAAATTTCTGTGAGTGGGTTACAAACAGGCGTGGAGCCCAAGGAAGTCCCCTCAGTGCCAGCAGTGAGGCTGCTCCATGAATGCATTGCACAACCTGTCCAGCCACCCTGCCAAACTCCTCCTCCAGAAGGAGGAAGCCCGGCAACAAGGTACTCAACCAGTTGAACTAAAACTACAAGCTTTGCAACAGGCAAGTGATTTGCCAGCAACCATTAGCCCGCAGGCTGGATACGGTTACCTAGTTATTAATGAATGCTGCTGATTAACCTTTGAAAGCACTTTGTCCACCACACCTACTGATGGGAACCTGCAATGGTAATGCTCAGGGGAGGTCATAGGAGCAACATTAGGGGTAGTGAATAAGCACCCAAGAAGACATGATGACTTTAAGAGTTGGATAGGAACCAGAGTAGTTCTGCCAGAGATCTTTGAGAAGGGGAGACAGGAAGGATAAGCTCCCTCAAGTACATAGCTCTAAAAAGTAAGGGTATAGACTTCACTGCAACCTCTATCTCAGGTTGATGTTCTTCATTCTAAGCAAAGGCCCTTGCAGTACATTTAGCAGGGACAGTGGCACCATCCTACCCCTCAGGTATGCTCATCCATGTTTGAAGCCCGAAACTTCTCAAAGTAGTGCACTGCTGAAACCTAAAAGATATCCTGAGCACTCAAAAATGGTGTGCCAGGCTCCAAAGAATCATGAGACTATACTTTAAAACTTCAGCAAAAATAAAAAGCTATTGCATACACACACACACATACATATTGTCTTTCTTGGTCATATAACCTAAACATTTTTGAGCTCACTTTTCTTTAAAAAGAAGCAAATAAGCAAAAAGTAAAAGACTCAATGAAAAGGTCATGAAATAACATGAATCCAGTAGCAAGAATATCAAGAAAATACAAAATGCTCAAATACTACAAAAAGTGACACTAAGATAACAGAGTTGATGACTACAGCAAAAGCACAGGGATGTAAGCAAATATGAAGGAACTACCTGAATTTAAACATGGACAGAAGTGATGGGAAAAAAAAAACAATCTGACAGGAGAGGAGAGTACAGAATAGACAAAGATGGAAGAAAAATTGTACCAAGAAGCATATAATAAAGAAAAAGCAAAATTCAATACCTTATTCTCACTTTACCTATTGAAAAAAGACTGCTTATGCATACCTTTACTGAAGGATCTGCAAAACACTAAGTTGCTCTGTTTTCTCAATTTAAGAAATCATTAATTTTTAAGCTAAAAGCAAAGTAAAAAAAAATCCAGCCTAAATCCTCTTTTAGCTTGAGATTTCACACAACAGTTGAGCTAGTTTGACAGCTTGCTGCTGCTGCTGACTGGAGAAGCAGCCTCACTCCCTTGCTTTGTTCCCAGCCATGTGGTCTTACTTCTCCTCTTGTGCTGAAACTGGCACTTGTCTGACACCCCAGTGAAAGTATTCCACTCCGAACTAAAAAAAAAAAAAAAAAAAAAAAAAAAAAAAAAAAAAAAAAAAAGAGAGAGAGAGAGAGAAGACAGATGTTAGTGTTTTGTGCCTGTTTTGCTCACTCTCTTATTATCCATTTATTTTTATTAGATGCACATATTAAGTACAGTGCCATTCTCCTAAAATTAATAAAAATGATGGAAGGGGGTAGGCTATAGCCCCCTATGCAAACTGCTAACGAAAGCAGAATGTGAGAACTAAAGCTAAGTCTCTCTCTGATGCTGTACTGAATGCAGATCAAGGCAGGCTCTCAGGCATCATCTGGAGTGAAGACCAGGAAAAGAAAAATTACAAGTGACTTGCCATATTCTGCTTTCATTTACACTCTTGCAACCTGGGACCTTGACATTTACTGCTTTAGCTTTTCGTCAAAGTAACATTTGGGTTGGTGTATACAGATCAATTAGGCTTTCCCTGTTTTCATAACGTTACTACAATTACTTAAATAAAGAAACTGGGAGGGGTAGAATTCTTTTTGAATGTTCTTTTAACAGGTTGGAAAAATCTGTGCTTGTGCGATTGCTCCCAGACCACAAAAGAATGCCTGTTATTTTGCATAAAAGTATTGCTGAAAATAGAATTCAATTTCAAATATTTAAACTGAATTCTTACAAGAGTAGTCTCCTTACCATCTGTGGTACAAACAGGACATGACAGGATTCAGGCTACTACAAATAGATTATTCAAACGTTAGCACGTGTTTTTTGTTTACAGAAACAGAACAAAAGGGAGTATAAATGAAACAGATCATTTAAATAAAAGCAGTATATTCCTTATGCAGATAATACACTTATGTAGATACACACGTGCGCACACACCCAGCCAGAACTTTCAGCGCTTTCTGCCTCCTGTTGCTACCTGCAGGAGCCCAGAGGGCTCCAAAAGCCCGGAGTGTATGTGGGGATGTTCTGGGTATCCAGGCTCCCCCATCCAAGTTGGAATCAACATGCAAGAGAAGCCTCTGTTAAAACGGAGCAAGATCCTCAGCTTACATCAAGGGAATGTGTCTGTGTTTCATCAAATCCAGCATATTCCTCAGAAATATTTAAGGGTATTTGATGAAAATGTTTCCCTGATCGTTTTCATTATTATTTCTTTTTAAGAGACAGATAAAGTTATTTAGATTGCTCATTAAAAGAAACAAACACAGGAAATGAAACTAAGTGAAAATAATTTCCTAATTTTGAGAGTGCACTAAGGGTGGAGCAATCCTTACTGAAGATAACTGAAAACGTAAACACACTGATTTCAATCAAGAGCACTTTTCATAAGGATATTTCTCTCACTAGTTGCTGCTGATGGCTGCCTCCTCCTTTCAGAGTTGTGCTACCCATTCTGGAATACATGCACAAGTTCAAGTGTTGCATAATTGCACAAAACAGGGCCCGTACAAGAATATCCTGTTTTGCTTCCTGTACACTCACTGGGGTGGCTCAGCTGAATCCTTGACAACATCTAGCTCCATGAAGAAAACATCAAGACTCCTTGCTGATAGCAGTTTTTTACCTAGAGCTTCTCAGCAGTTGGGCTGTTTAGCCCCGAAGTGTAAGCAGACAATCACCCTATTGTTTACTTTCTAGTCAGGAGGA
The DNA here is from genome assembly GCA_013396635.1 of Penelope pileata. Taxonomy (NCBI): domain Eukaryota; kingdom Metazoa; phylum Chordata; class Aves; order Galliformes; family Cracidae; genus Penelope; species Penelope pileata. The sequence goes on along the minus strand of WBMW01002728.1, from coordinate 305,234 downwards.
GCATTACTGCTTTTCTTCACTGTCCATGGCCTCTGTAATCCTAGCAGTCATGTTCACTCAGCAGTGAGTCTAAATATGTGCTTCCCAAAGGAGTTTCAAATCCATGACATAGATTAGAATCACTGTGGTTCAACACTATCTGTGACAGATTCCACAGTAATTAACATTTTAAACCATGGTCAATAGAGAAATTATTTGATGAGGACTCATTCTATTGCCCAAATCGTGAGAAATTAACAAATTTAAGAGGCATTATAATTATTATAATAAAGTGAATGGGCTGTGGAGGACAATGCATCTTTCAAAAACCCTGTCAGCACTGCTTCATCTCATTACATATCACTATATCTTAAAAAAGGAGCGATTCAATTGTGTGATAGCGAATCACGAAACTTCACAAACATTCAAGGAACACACATGCCACTACAAATTAACCATTAGCACTGCATGGTATTCATCCTTTCTGTCACACACTGTGGGAAGCATGCCTTATTAGCATGGAAGCATGGAGCAATAGTATCTCAGCATACTTAACATTCGCTTACCTTGGAAAAAAGAGCACACAATTGCAGCCTTAAACAAAAAACCCAACCCCCCAAATGCTGCAGTTCTACTACTTTCCACATTTAATCCTAGGATTTAAAAATTACAAAACTGAATCCTAAAACCTTTTCTTCCTTGTCTTCCAGTTCACCGTTTTTTACAATGAAATTCAGTTTTTGCACTTTTAATCAGGCTTAATCATAAGCAAGGCAAGCATCACAATTGCTGCTGTTTCAGGGTTCCCCCCCTCACACACTACTTTGGTTTTGAATTTCAATAGTACCCACAACTGGGGGTCTTCCTGGATCCCAGATGTCAAATTATATGGTCTGTCTTATTCTTCTCATAGTGGCAATCCAGTTTCTTGTTCAGTTTCACAGGAATCTGAATGGCTGTTCTGAAATTACTCATTTCTTATTTAATTATATTACAACTGAACTTAATTTTGTCATCTTAATTATTAAGAACTATTTCTCCTTGGTTTAACAGTTTCTTAGAAATATCTGCTCTTTCTCTTCTAGCTCTTAGCAATATGAAGCACCCTGCACAAACCTTTAAAAAATATCTACGTTTAGCATCAGTGTTCCTGTCTGAGGTCCTGTGCGGTCTATAAACCTTGAGAAAGGGGCCCACTTCCCATACCTACCTTACTTACATGCTGTTTTATTTAAGAATCAAGAGTATGTTTTACAACCACTTTACCATATTAAAAAAGGAGAAACATAAAAGTGACTTTCAAGGGGAGAGAAGACTTATATTTTGTTTCACTAGCTTCTTTCAGAGTAAACTTGTAAAGTAAAAAGATATAAATCCCAAACAACTTTGTAAAAGCTAATGCAGCAGTAAACGAGAGCCTCCAACTGAATTAAAAGCTGAACTAGTATTTTAAACCTGTTCTGCTTTTACAAACATTTTATGCATATACATACTTGAATTTTTTTTCTGAAGCGTAACCCAACACATCTCAGAAATTCCTCCTACCCATTCTTAGCTCAAACAGTAACAGGTTTGCTGGCAGATAAGGTTAACATTGTGCAAGGTATTTAAACTATCAGTGCAGTTCAGATATGTAACAATGTATTACTGAGGTAAGTCATGGCCTTTGGCACCCTTGCTCACACCATTATTAACTATGCATTTCCCCATCTCATTAAGGTTTCAATGAATGTTAAAAACAAACCCTAACGGATATTACAGTCATACTACAGCCTGTTTTCTTGCTGGGATTGATAACAGAGGAACCAGACCTACAGGTGAACTTTGGCTTATATACGCTCAAGACAATTTTGTTTTTGGGATAGATTACATGGACAAATGTTATCTGGCTTTGAGAGGGATCACTTCTTCAGACATGTTGAGGATCCCTTTGAGTCGTGTGGCAGCAGTTATAACCTTCTCTGCTCTTAGAAAAGACATAATTTTATTGATGCTCAATCATACCAGCAAATCATTGAGTTTATTCATGAATCTCAGACTACCTGTAGACTGAGGCATACCTGTGTTCATTACACTGTGATCGTCATCTCATTTTACTTTTAAATCATCAGATACTAAAATCCCTACATTTAATATGGCTGAATTTCCATCATCTTATCCAAGTTAGAAGCTGAAGATTTTCTAAAGTTATATAAACTTGTGAAGTTATTCACTTGCAACGTTATCTGAACTTGTACAAAAGTCTCAGCTCCTTACTTTAAATATGTTAATAAGTGACATATCTTTGAGCAATTCCATTTCCCAAGTTGTATGGTTTATTAAAATTATAGAAGGATGAACTAAGCTCCCATTGTTCATGCTGTACCAGTTTACAGCAACATCTGCTGGATAACCTAGAGCTGTAATAACAGAGACCCTGACATACTGAAGTGACAGAACAATATGAGACATAGCTATGGGAAGGCAAGGGTTAGATAAGAGGATAAGAGAAGGCTTTCACATCAAAGACTTTGTTTCACAATGACACCTACCCTTTGCTACTGCCTGTGCCATTGATTTCATGACTTGTCCAGGTTGCCAGTTCATCTAGAAGGCTCCCCAGCTTATGAGAAGTTGTATCAGAAATAGTAAAGTCAGATGGCATTTTTGTACGCCTTGGGGGAGAAAGTAGATCCATACACCAGAGAAAATCATAGAAAAGCTAGAATGATTCATTCCACGCTCATTTAATGTTTTAGCTGGCATTAAGCTTAAGTGGTCCTTCTAGAGCTAATACCTCAAATTCGACACCCAAGAATTATCTCCTCTTTAAGGGGAAGAATGTTTAAAAACCCCACATTCACATTAGTTAGTCTATAACAAGAATATTTGCTTTGATAGTCTTGTTGACATACAATAGTTGAAGCAGTTTTATTATTTTTATTATGGCAGGAGTATCTTTAGGGCAAAGATCCTGGGAAAAACACTATTAAATACTTAGCCCGGACAAAACCTTCTTGCAGAGGAATTTTCAATTGCTTTTCAGCTGCACTGTGGTTTATTGTTTGCTTTAAATCAACCCTCAGTCTAAGCTACATACCATAGCGTCTGTTAAAAAATCATTATGGTACAATTAAAAACAACGTTAAAGGTGGAATTTCCCCCTCCCCTCTCCCTCTGTACAACTGCTGTATGCTTCCTCTGTGCCTTTTATGATTATCTACACCAGCTCTGGTCAGGAGATACAGCTGTCATGAAACACTCAACAGATGGCAGTGGCTGGGTGATGCTTCATCCATTTTTGGATGCTCTACTGACATTTGAGCTCATGCCTTCTATAAATGCTGTCATGCCCCTGACTCCTTTTAGCTAACACAAGCCTACAACGTGCAGTGACAGTATTAATCTTTCCAAAGGAATAGAGATAAATTGAACTGCCCTTATGAAAAGCAATATAAAATACTTAAATTTAGTGTCCTTTAAAACTTTTAACCATTATAGATAGATATGGCTAGAAAATAGATAGACTGATAAATTGGTAGATGGATCTCCTTTCTTACTGCTGTTTCATCCTTAAGCTATTTTATTCTTATAAGGCTCTTTGGAGATTGATTTAGCTTACAAAGAGCAGCAATTTCTTTCCAGTTTTAGGAAACTGCTAGGAACTACAGTGCTTTGAAAAGAAATTGATTAGCACAACTTCTTTAAAAAGAAAGGAAAACAGGTAAAAGATATCCAGTATCTTTGAGCTTTTCATGTGGCAAAGGCTGCTTAGTGTTCTACCGTAAGTTTTTAAAGCTTATTTGTATTACATTTTTGATAGTCAAATTGGAAGCAGTAGCAGCTTATGGAATAGAAGACAAGATTGATTTTTTTCCCTCCCTCCAAAACAGCTTTGTAACGGTACCACATAATATAACTGCTACAGAGAAGCTGTGACAATATCTGTACGTATCTCAAATAGGTTACTACATTTTGTGCTTCCTAAGGTTCAATCCCAGTCACTGCGGTTCCCAATATAAAAAAACAAATGACAGTTAAGAGACAGAATAGGTGGATTCATGTCCATAATAATAAGGATTAAGAAAGATTTCTTGGGAATGGCTAGTAATGGTATTTTGTCCTGACCAAGGAAGGCTGATTACATTTTTCCCATACCGTTTCCAGCACATTTCGTTCTAAATACAGGATGTTCACAGACTTATTACTGCAAGCATAGCTTATGGGCTTCATTGCACAAACCTGATGATGCCCTTCACTATGAGGCCCATTTATTGAAACCCCAAGAGTGATGGAAGAAAATGTAATAGCTACATCACTTTGTCAGCAGTCCCTGCTGAACAGACCAGAGATGTTTAACCAAGTACTTAGGTAAGCAAGCCACACCTTCTAGTGTGATGAAAGGGAAACTAATGCTAGAAATTATGATTAATTCTTCAAGCCTAAGCTTAGATTTAGCACTGGAAGTAATAGCAAGAAGGATGCCATGATAGTGCGAGGGTACAGTCAGAAGCAGGATTTACTTTTTACAGCTCAGCAGCAGATGATGCCCTCTGTGAAGTTATGCAACTGATTAAGATCTCTTAAACAATCTTAAGTTGTTTGTGGAAGTTAGTTTCTAGTTTCTATTATCTACTAGCACTGGCCATATCTGGCTACCACAGAATATAGATGAGTGATGTAACTGCTTATCGATTTTGAATTAATCAAAGTGCCTTCAGATCTGTCTTTTCACTTTGTCAGGCTTATAGGCAATGACTGGTGATAGCCCGATTTCAATCAGTTTTCATACTGTATTTCTTTTTATCCTTCAGATGTAGGATAGTAAGGGAAAAGAGCACTCAGTCTATACCTGAGCCTTTAAGTGATCAATAGGATCACAGCCACTTTTCAACATATACTTAAACTACATGGTTTGCCTGTAAAAAAGCTTCATTTATTAAACATTTCATTCCCAAATTGCACCACTGGAGACAGCAGGCTACTAAGAGAATCTAATACCAACATTTTAGCTTAGCAGTGCCTATTCCATTTATTCTTAGGCTGCACAGTCAGACAACATCCTTGCTAGATCAGTGGACAGTCAGAGGTGGCCAACTAATCTGCACTAATTAGTTAATAAGCCTTTGGACCTCAGAGAACAGCAGGAACATGCATGGTTCAGGCTGAGCAGGCACATATATAATCGTATGACTGAGCATTAGAAATGAAAGATTAATGCTGAGACTGTATACCAGAGGGTTAATCTTCTTTCTTGCTGTTTAGAAACCCTTTGGATCCTATTTTCACTATGCACCCACACCAAGAGCGCAGCCAGCAATTCCCATGAATTTCTGCCTTTAAGACAGCATGCTTCTTTGATACCTCAGAAAGTATCAAAGAATATGCAATTTATGCATTTATCACAGGCTCACATCCCCTTATTTAAATAGTATTTACCTCATGTTCCAGAAAAGTATATTCTCTACTCATAATCATACCTTTTATTTTTTACTATTTTGTGTCATTGCATTCAGTAACTAATGCACAAAGACTAAAGGGAAAAAACAACATTTTTTCAGCACTGGCTTTTGCATGTAGAAGCTCTTTTGTTCCAGCTTCAGAGCCCAGTATTTTACATCAAGGAAGAACAGCAGACTATGGAAGTAAATATAAAAAGATTTTGAACTCCTCTTCTGTAACTTGTAAACCTAAGCTATGGAGAAGTCTGCAGTTTATCTGTGTATCTGTAAGTCTGGATGTAAGTCTGGATAGCATTACTGTTTCATGTAGCATTTCCCATCCCCTCCATTTATCCCACACTGTTCCATGAAGATATATTAAGGAGTGGAACATTACTAGTGGTTATGGTTGCAGTCTAAATTCAAAATGCAAGAAGAATCTGTTATGCACTTCATACAGATTGCAGCATAACATGAAAGTTTTCATGCAAGTTCTAGCTATAAGTTACCTCCTAAGACAATTTTCCTTGCAAACAGGGTAAGAGCGATCCCTCTCTTTCATATGTACATGACTTCGCCTGATTTCAGCATCATTAATTTAGAGTGGGCATTTCATGTTTTACTTGGCTTTCAGCATAAATGAGGATATGGAAATCTGAGCTGAGACCCGTATGGTAATTGTTGCTTCTTTTATTCTACCACTCCTGAGCATACAACAATGCAAAATGATAAAGGACTGACAGCATAAACACCGGAGAAAACAGTGACGCACACACTGCAAACACATAAAACAGCAAAGCTGAGCAAAAAATTCACGCCACAAAGATTCACAAGCCACAGTTGATCTGTTTCAGCACTGTGAGGATAAACACAATAGGGATCTTTCCAGTACTAATCTGTTCTGACATTTTATAGAAACTAATTCTTGCAGACAAATAAATGTCTAGTTTGGAACAATTTTATTCAGGTCATCAGTATCCTTCCTGATTTGATCCGATTTCAAACAGCATATGTTTTTCTTGTTTATAATCATCACATCCCACATAAAAGGAAGAGAAAAAAACAAAAATGCAGGATTCATGAGAAAGCTAAGATATCAAGTAGGTATGATTTAAACAAATTTTTACGTGGGACAATCACATAATAGTGAGAAAGTTGAACAATAACAGGATTACCAACTTCTTCATATCTGATTGTATACATGTCTATTCATATGCATGCAGAGACATACAAAACATTGTTTCACCAGTTCTCCAGGTAGGTATACACTGATCATCAGTCACCCACTGACTGAAACCCTAAAAACACTACCTGAGGTTTTTTGTGTGGCTTGAGCACTGGCCCCCTTCTGTCAGTGCTTCATTGCATTATTACAAAAAGCAACTCATTGCATGTGAGGAGACAGATGCTGGAGATTTAAGCAGACAAACACATCACAGTGCTTTTACTCAGTGATATTTAATGATTTACAATTTAATGCAGTTCATCTTTCATAACCCTGAGTTCAAACAGCAGCAGCTGCTATTAGGAATGCAACAGTACTGAACTTTCAACCAAAGGCACAGGAGAGTTCTTTTATAGCTCTAGGTACTGGACCCATCTGTCTCTTCACCACAAATGAAGAAGAGAAACACTTTGCTTCCCATCAATGAGGTCCTGAACAGAATGTATGATTATTCCAAATAAAGACTTCCCAGACAAAATTAGCTGCATAGTGTTCTCAAACTTTGGTGGATGAAAACAATTTAATCCAACTTCTTATGTAAAGAATTTTAATGAAACTGAGACCACATATTAAAGGAAATCATAGATACTTGAAATAATTTTTTATACCAACACATCCCAAGTCTGATCATGAACAGATTAAGGGTCAATGTTTCTAAAGCAGTTTCTTCTGGAGAAACAAATTCTTGATTCACCTCCACTTGGAAACAAGAGGCAGAAGATAAAAAATGCAGTTTTTAGGCTTGTAGGGCATAGCAGAAACTGATCTATGATTTCTTGCTAGTAGAGAGCTTGTGTTTCTGAGACAGGAGGTTTGTTGTTCCCCAATATCCCAGCTCTGAGAGCAAGTCAGTTGCTGTAAAGTAGAAGGGCTGCTCCAAAAGTAATACCTCCTATTTTATTATGTTGGCCCACAACATCAGAGGCAGATGTTGGTGATACAGCAGTAGAGGTTGAACTCTCTCGCCAATATTCCAACTTGAAAGGCAAGCTGCTTTCTCGATGGCCATGCACAGCTGTCACACCTTGAAAGGAAGAGTATCTCAATCAGCTCATCCATGCCAGTCAGATAATGGCAGGTGGAAAAAACAGAATTCTGTGGCTGAGAATTTGCTCTATCAAATAGCGTTATTGTGCTTTTTGTATCTTTTGTAGTTTCCATGGAAATAAATGAGACATTACTTTCAAGCAAGCTACGTAGTAGGTTCTCTAGTAACTTAAATGATATTCATGTATTCAGAAGGTGCTTTCAATTTTTCTTCCACATCACTTAGAAGCAGAAAGCCTGCAAGTGCTTGAAATGTTTGATAACAGCTTGCTTTAAAAATATATTTTAAAGCAAAATTCTGTCTTAACACAATGATCTTTACTTCCATTTTTGTTCTAGTGAAGATGTAATAAAGTAGATTGTGGCAGAGCTATATTCACCTCCAATTCCTACCAACATCTGCAGATTAGAATTTGCAAGAAAAGAAGTGCATTATGAACTTTCATTATAGTTACAAGGCTACAGACAACTGTTCCCCAGTTATGATTATAGCTAATGCTATCATTGCCCACAGCGGGCAAAAGAAATTTGTATGTATCTGTTGTAAAAAAGGAGGTGTCTCCTGCTATCAGCAGCTTTTAGAGCAGATCTGTCCATGCACAATGCAATGAAAGAAATAACAGGAATTTATACCAGGACTTGTGTGCAATCCCTCCATTTCTTTTTTAGTTTCTCTCCACATCTAAGAATATGAACTCACTTTATAAACATTATAGGATTCAATCTCAACATGTAATATATGTAGGTTGTCCCCAAAATATTGCCTCCTATTTATTTCCATGGAAACTACAACGGCTACAAAGAGCACAATAACACTACTTGAGTAAATTCTCAGCTACAAAACACTCTTTTTCAACATAGTCACCAGCATTAGCTATGCAGCTGTGAACAAGAGCTTGCAACGTTGCACTCAAAAAAAATCTGCATGGCAATTCAGAATGTGGCTTGTCTTTCACGTTGCTGTTTGCTGCTGCTGAAATGCACCACCCACCACATCACTGTGTTCATATCCACTGTTTGGTCTCCACAAACATTCAAGCAAGCATTAATAAATGTAAATGGGTGCCATTTTTTCCACATGGATGAATTCAATGACACACCTTTGTTTCAGATGCACTCCCATGTCAGACACCAATTTGCCAGACTGCCCCTCTACTGCCATCTGTTGCACATCAATGTAATGTAACAGAATATTGGTGGGAAGGTTCAACCTCCACTGCCATACATTTGCCTCTGATCTCCTGGGCTAACATAATAAAATAGGAGGGATTACTTTCAGAGTAGCTCTTGTAGTTTTGGTAATGACATTTTGACTATTGAAACTCTTTAGAGCATATGACAGCAAGCATTATTAGTTCTTCTAGATGCCAAAATGAGTTCTGGATGAGTTCTTCATTATTTATTCTACCCAATATTATTATTGTTATAGCACATTGGACAACCGGAGCCAACTCACCCTCTTGTCCACTGTCTGTGAGTTTTCAGTTCTTCCTTCACTCCTCATATGTTAAATCTAAATAGCAGCACTTAAGGATATAAAAATTTAAGGGATTTGGAAAGAGTTTGGCTAAGTCAGAAGTTTATGCTGAATAAGCAGAATATCTTCTTGTAGTCTAAAGAGAGCCTTAAAGACATTGCTTTACTTCCAACTGTTGATTTCCCTTAAAAACTAAACTTAATAACTGCATGTAACTCCTTGCAAAACTGTCTATAAATTTTATATTTTCAGAAACAGGTTATGCTAAAAATTGGCCACGTCCCCTCACATTTTGTATGCCTCTCTCTGTTCTGTTTTTCATTGAAACTTCATCCTTCAAGCACATATGTCCATGAACAATTGGGGGTGAGAAGCTGGACCCTTTAGAAGTTTATGCTATGTTTGCAGGAATCCCTGGGATGCCGGCTCATTGTTTACTTTCATACTGATAAAAACCCAAATAAATAATCCTTGTAATGCCACTTGTCAAGTGGCATTAACAAGGAAATGTCTGGGAATCAAGTTTAAAACTATTCTAGCCAGAGTCCACTGGTAGTTTCCAAAAGGCAGATTTACGAAATTATGTTGCTTTGCTTTTTGGTTTTTGTCTGAAAAACGGCTTCAGCTAGATAGCTGTGGTACAACAGACACACTTGCCAGTGTTTGTAAATGACCACGGCAGAAGAAAGCAGACTCTCTTTTCCTTCCTGCTGTTGCTTGGCATCCTAAGGGTGTGAGCCAATTCTTGCATACAGGATGAGCTAAAGAATAGTTTATGATACACTGTAGTTATTCTTGCACGAGCTATGACTTTTAAAACTTGTACAGGCATTCCCTAATTTAGAATACCAAGTCCTGAAGTATTTTCAGGTTAGGCAGCAGAGCTCCACAGATGTCAGAAGTCTTTTCTTGCATGTGGCTGCCAGCGTTGAGTCCACAGAAGGATCTGGGAGCTTTCAGATTTCTAGTCAAGGCACTCCATGAAGTTCTTTCATGAAGAGGTGAAGCACCTTGATAACCTAAATTTTCCTTATGGATAAGGACTATAAGGCAACAAAACACCTTCTCAGTACACATCCAACACTTTTGTCCAGAGTTTTGAGAACTTTGGTGGGTACTTAGCTTACAGAAATTTTGGTATCTTGCTGGTTTTGCCAACCATGAATTCATTAAGTGATATGAGCATTTTCAAAGTAGGCACTTCCCAGCTTCATAGCTGGGCAGGCTGAGCAGCTTAGTCTGTGAGAAGTCACTTCAAAGGACATTAACAACACTTGCTCCAATCGTAACAGTCACCAAGAATACGTCAATTCATATCTCTGACAGAAACCCAAAGAGGAGAACTTAATATCGCATCTAGAGAGAGAATAACTTAAAACTGCTGGATAAGAGCAAGAGAAAACTGGCACAGGTATGGAAATAGTTTCAATTCTAAGGCCCTAACCGCTTCATTCCAGAAGATGAATCAAGGTTGCAAATCAAATCTGGAAAACAACACCCAAGACCTGGATTACCTGCTGCAAGCTAGGACACAAGTATGCTCCTATCAAATGAGTACGTGTCAGCCATGCGAGCATCTAAGCACTCATTAGTCATCTGATTTGACAAACATACCAACTGCTATCCTGTGACCAGAATCAACATATGTCATTTATCAGGATCTCCTGTGTACATTTTATTCACAGAAGCCTGCAGTCATTTCTGCAGTAGTATCAGCTCCTACAACACATTGGCGGGAGGAAGGAGAGATAACATGCCACAGGCACACAGGCTATCAGCCTGGCAGAATAACTAATCCAGCCCACACTTTTTCCCCTTTCTTTCCCGTGAACCTTCAAAGAGCAGGCCGGGAGGATCTGGTAGGCAAGGCAGACTATAATGCATAGGCCTGAGCTATCTGTGACAGAGCAAGTTATCTCTTAGCATGCCCAAATTCTGCTTCAGACGCCTTCTCATTTGCTAATGTATTTGCTGTGTTGATTAAATAGTTTCGTAGCTGTAACAGAGACACTGTCACACTCCACAGACCTGCTACACTGACACCCACGCGTGGGCAGGCAGAAATGAGTCATTCTGTACTGCTTACTCAAGTCTAGGTCACATTTCACCAACATGGGAACATTTCTTGAACCTTTCAATACTTGTTATATTTTGCATGTGTTATATTTTTGGCAGATCTTTCAGCTTTAGCATTGTCCAAGTTTAATTTTCTGTCTTTCAAGTTCTTAGCTCCTATAATTTCTCTGTCCTTAGCAATATTTGTGAATTTTTCCAATAATCAATTCAGACTATGGTATTATACTTTCCTTGAGAAAGCAGAATGAAATTAATGACTAGCTCACCACATTTGTAAAACCCTTCCAGAGACTTGACAAAAACCAAAGTCTAAACAATTCAGCCGGATTTCAATACACAAGTTTTACTAAATAACATACATGTTAGAGAATCCTGTTGAATGATATATTTTTGTAGAACATGCATTATTATTGAGGAGTCCTGAGTCAATTAGTAAAAATATATGGTACGGTTTTATAAAGAATTAATAGGTCTTCTTAGTTTTTTCCTTAAAATTCTAAACACATTACAATCATGATCTCATCCACTACTTCACTGCTTGTTCCCTTGTTTTTCTACAGTTTGATGTTAAATGCAAATTATAAGGAAAGTAATTATTTGATAAATAGTATACTTTTCAATTTCCTAGAAGGAAAAAAATAACAAGTCAGCTTTTTTCATATAATCAATACCCAAACAGTATATTACCTTAACATTTGTTCATGCTAAGATTCCTTTCAATTGAAATTATCCTATGTACTAACTTTCTGCAAACATTTTAATTAAAAATAATTATATTGGTTTTATAGCTTTATCAAAGAAAAGTAAAACCAGATAAAATTGTGTTTAACATTTCAACGGTTGAGTCTTCCCCCATCCCCTTCATTCCATCCCCTCAATATTAGTTTTTTTTTTTTTTTTT
>WBMW01002728.1:242320-293091 GCA_013396635.1 Penelope pileata | reverse complement strand
TTTTTTTTTTTTTTTTGGTACCTCTCGAAGAGGAAATGACTCAGTAATAAGATTTCTTGGAATTACAATGGGAAGTAGCAGTATTAAGTTTTTTTGGCAATACTATCTTTTAAGATCAACTATTTGGAATTTCATTCTAAAATAGAATGTGACCTATGGTTAAAAGAAAATGTGACATCTCAACTTCCACAGAGGATCTCAGCTCTGTTGTTATCCTCTCCAAACACTGGAATCAACCTGTAGCCTCAATTAAAAATAAAATAAAATAAAATAAAATCTACCAACATTGGAGAAGGCTATCAGTTAAAATTGATGATGGGAAAAAAAAAAACAAAACCCTTTTGTCTTTAATTACACTTATGTAAAGTGTTTACAGGCTGAACAGAAGTCATACTTATCTGTTTCTTATCAGATTGTTTCTAAGGAAGAAGCTAGAAATATTTGTTTGGCAACCATTTATTTTGTAATGAGGTCAGCATGTTCATTTCATTTGTTTTTCTCCAAGTAATACTTAGTCCCACACCTTCAGCTAAAGGACAAAGACTATTATCACATAGTATTAGTGAGAAGCTTGTGAAAATATAGAACAGAGATTGCTTAACATAATACCAAAAGCATTTGATAATGTTCAAAGCTGAAATATTTTTAGCTAATGTTAAATATTTGATTACAGAAAAACTTTGTAAATATGTAATAACTACTTGTCATAGATGCATTTTGAATAATTTCATCTGCCATTTTCCATATGCTATGCACAGTAGAGAATACCTAGCATTGTTTTACAACAGTTAAGATCATAGCAACTTGGGAAAACTGGTTTGTGAGTCTGCCTTAGTTTCATACATAGAAATTTCCATTTCCAGGAACTCAGGGTGGTATCCTTCCTCAGTGGTGGAAAGACAGTAACTTTTCTACTATGCATGTTCTTGCTGAGGAATGTCATTTACACAGAGGAAACTGAACCCAACAAATTTTATCCCTAGCTGGCAAGGCATTACCTTGGAGATACCACAGTGTGATAAACGCATTATTGGTCAGTAGTGATTGGATGAGAGAGATATTGCCAGGCAGGCTTTCATACGTAATGTACATGGGAGAACGAGGAAATCAAAACCAACTCAAAAGATTTTTCTTTCCTTGAGCATTACGTGTCATCCTCAATATGGTGATAATAGGAAATACTTTCTATTTGCGATTGAGTATCAGTGATAGCCCTTCCCTTAGTTAAGGGCCTTTCATCTTTTTAGATAAAGTTCTTTATAGGTTTTAGATGAAAATTACTCCTTCACATCCACCTACCACTGACGTGCAGCCAGCCTCTGGGATGCCAGTGAAGAGTGCCAGCAGTGCCACATAGCAGGTTCCAGAAGGGGAAGTGAAACAAGAATTAATCCAGCTGAAACTACAGGGGAACAGCAGAAAAGACAACATAATGACCCAGAATGGAACTTGGCCAAGATACCAGGGTTAACAATCATGCAAGAAGTTGGGCAACTGTTGCAGTTTACTTTTGTGTCTCATTGGCCATGGTAAACTCAGCCAAAACAACACTGCTGAGATCTGCGCTGATGAACTGATTTAGTACTCCTCTTGCCTCTGTAAGAGGCAAGAAGTGTCAGATGTTAATTTGCCAACACCCCAACTACAACACCCCAGTCTCCATAGTTCTCCTTTCCAAGCCATGCGCAACTCAGTTTACTTAATAGAGTATGACAAAGTTGCAAAGCAGTGGGGCTAAAGAGACAGGCATTTGAGAGGATAATGATCTGCCAAGCAAGGCTGTGGCAAAAGGAATTTACAAGAAGATTAATCAATGTTTACAGCTCTTATCATTTGTGCAAACAAAGCGCTTTTCTTACCTGCCATCAGTTCTATGATTTTCAAGAAGAGAGATGGGAATATTGTTTTGTATACACTGCAAGCCTTAGATTTAGCAGGTATAAATCCGTAGGTATTTCTTTTGTGGGGGACCAATGTTTAGTAGACGCTGGATGCGCTGGATATATCATTTACACATTGCTTGAAGAAACTTGCATGTTATAGGCACAGTAGTTATCAGAGTTCAACTGAAAAGCACATACTAGCAATTTGCCTCCATGAGCTACTACAGCTGTCATGATTCATGGTGATTTGAGAATTAAGTAATCTTTTCTTTCAGAGTATCTGTGTCTGTAATTTAAGAGTATCTGTAATTTAAGAAAGGAAGTGCCTTTTTAAGATGCAGCACAAAATTAGAGGTGATATGACATAATGCAGTAAGAACTGTACAAAGCATGGTTTGAGGAACTTCTAAATAACCTGAAAACTGGAACACAAGTTTAAAAAAAAAACTTATTGATTTCTACATCATATTTACAGGAGCTAGTGTTGTGAAATATGAATTACAGCTTCCTGTGCCAGTGTAAGCATTTACCCCAATGGGATCCATCCTAATGAGAACAAATGGATTAACACTGCTAGCTTCATTCAGTTGTTTACCAATAAGGCCCTATAAGTCTGTGCCTGCCTAATGGAAGAAGCTCTCAGTTATACTCATGTCTCAGTCTTTCCTGGCCACAATGGAGAGGCTAAACTGACCTTCCTCATCCTGCTGGCAATAAGGGCCTTAAAACTCTTCCTTCTCTTCTACCAGGAGAGAGACTTCCTCAGGAGACCTGCACTGCATACCAGCCCTTAGGGTGGAGCAAAGTCAGAATAACTCAATTACAGATGAAGTTACTCTAGATCTGCCCAACTTTCATTATGACAGGAATCCCTCTTAGGACAAGCCAGAATTTAATGAGATGGATTTGGCACAGGTTTAATAGATGAGATTTATGAGTTGGCAATTTCTGTTTTCTTCTCTGGCTCACAGGACTGCAGTGTTTGGTGAGGAAGGTGATTTCCCTGTGCCTCTGGGGAATGCCGCTGCTGCAAGCCTCACTTGGCTGCGTCTCAGAGGAACAGCTCCTGTACCCGCCCTTCCCATGATAAACTCCTCCATGAATGTGGAGTCAGGGCAAAACAATGGCAAGTGACAGTGACTGAACTGTAAAAACATGTTGACAACTGATTAAGCAAAAATAAAACAAGACTCAAATAGCACTTCTGCATAATTCCCAATTTGCATAACCAAAAGGATGGCAAGCCTCCAGCCACTGTTTGTTTCCTGCCGCAGCAAGAATGATGCTGTTCAGAGCACTCTTTTGCCAAGGGGACTTCAGAGCTCAGTAGGGCACAGGAGTCCCTGGGCAGCCTCACACACAGCTGACCTTGGAGGCAGCCAGGCCTCCTGCCACAGTCACTGAGGGCAGGGAGGCTGCGTCAAGCTGCCCCTCAGCACATTTGCAGGAGGACAAGAAGGCAAAAGGCCACAACAACAGGCAGCAAAGGCATCACACATCACAGACCTGAGCAGGAGAAAAACTGCAGTGCACCAGCCACAGTCAGTACTACATCTATGAAATCACCTCAGCTAAAGCAAGAAGGCATCCCAAGGTGCAATAAAGCAAAAAACTGAAGTCTCTTGCTAGACAAAACTCAGTGAACCACTAACCTTGAGAGAAAAGGTTATTGAGATTATCTAATACTATACTACAGTCTCCAAAGCATCTCTAAATTTTGGGCAATTAATTGCCAGCTCTGCTCCTACAAAAAGAACCAACAAAAACCAAACCAACCAGCTGGAGGAGCCTTTAATCATTTGCCTTCACCATGATATAGGCTGTGTTTCTCTGTACAATCTTCAGTGTCTCCCACACTCTTCAGCAAACTCTTACCCAAACACACTCAGTTGTCCACAAGGAGCTTTGTCTTATTAAGTTTTTAGCTCTTCGACTTTTTGTTTTCACATTATAATTTCCAAATGATCCAATATGGAAATTAATGTTGCTTTAAATTAACATATTCCAGTGGCTTAATTTACTGAGTCATCAACATCCCTGCATCTAGACAATAGCAAACCAATGCCAGCAAGGCAAATATTGTGGCATTGCCATAGCTGGAAGAAACTCTTGCTGTAGAGCTGGGAGTGTTGCAAGCTGGTTAGAAAAATTTAGCTTGCACCCATGCAGAGTTTGGTCTGATACTTATTTGAAAGCAGAATTTTAATTGTTCACATATCAAGCTGATTAAGATCAGCTGAAATATGACCATTTTTAGAGAGTGTGGGGGCACACACTATTCAGCCAAATTTCCATTAAGGCTGCTTGAAAATGTTTAGGAAAACTGAGTTTAATAGAAAGCTCGTTAAACTGGTGGCTCTGTTTCCTGTAAGATAGAAATGTTCCTGCTAATACAGTAGAACATCCCAGTTCCATAATAAAAAAAAAAATCTACATCAGACCAGTTCCAGCTGTTACATAGAATCATAGGATCATTTGAGTTGGAAGGGACTGTTGAAAGGTCATCTAGTTCAACTCCCCTACAATGAACAGGAACATCTACAGCTAGATCAGGCTGCTCAGAGCCTGGTCCAAGGTCCTGACCTTGAATGTCTCCAGGGATGGGGCATCACCACCTCTCTGGGCAACCTGTTCCAGTGCTTCACTACTCTTATTGTAAGAAACTTTTTTCTCATATCCAATCTAAATCTCCCCTCTTTTAGTTTGAAACTGTTTACCCTTGTTCTATCACCACTGATCTTGCTAAAGAGTCTGTCCCCTTCTTTCTTACAGACTTACCTTAGACACTGAAAGGCCATTATCATGTCTCCCCAGAACCTTCCCTTCTCCAGGCAAGACAGCCCCAGCTCTCTCAGCCTGTCCTCATAGGGGAGGCTCCATCCCTTGGATAATTTCTGTGACCCTCCTGTGGATGAACTCCAACAGGTCCATGTNCAGGCTGCTCAGAGCCTGGTCCAAGGTCCTGACCTTGAATGTCTCCAGGGATGGGGCATCACCACCTCTCTGGGCAACCTGTTCCAGTGCTTCACTACTCTTATTGTAAGAAACTTTTTTCTCATATCCAATCTAAATCTCCCCTCTTTTAGTTTGAAACTGTTTACCCTTGTTCTATCACCACTGATCTTGCTAAAGAGTCTGTCCCCTTCTTTCTTACAGACTTACCTTAGACCCTGAAAGGCCATTATCATGTCTCCCCAGAACCTTCCCTTCTCCAGGCAAGACAGCCCCAGCTCTCTCAGCCTGTCCTCATAGGGGAGGCTCCATCCCTTGGATAATTTCTGTGACCCTCCTGTGGATGAACTCCAACAGGTCCATGTCTCTCTTGTACTGAGGATTCCACATCTGGATTCAGTATTCCAGATATCTCCTCACCAGCAGAGCAGAGGGGCAGGATCACCTCCCTCAATCTGCTGGCCACACTTCTTTTGGTACAGTCCAGGATACGGTTGACTTTCTGGGCTGCAAGGGCACATTGCTGGCTCATGTCCAGCTTTCCATCCACCAGTAGCCCCCACGTCCTTTTTGGCAGGGCTGAGATCAATCCTTTCAACCCTCAGCTTGTATTGATAGTGGATGTTGCCATGACCTACGTGCATGACCTTGAACTTGGATTTGTTGAACCTCCTGAGGTTCTCATGGACCCCTGCTCAAGCCTGTCTAGGTCTCTCTGGATGGCATCCCGTCCCTCAAATGTGTCAACATCACCACAGAGCTTGCTGTCATCTGCAAACTTGCTAAGGGTGCATTCATTCTCACCGTTGATGTCATTGATGAAGTTATTAAAGGCTGTCAGTCCCAGTACAGATCCCTGAGGGACGCCACTTGTCACTAATCTCCATCTGAACATTGTTCCATTGACCACTACCCTCTGGGTATGATCTTGCAACCAGTTCCTCATCCACTGAACAGTTCACCCATCAAATCCATCTCTTTCCAATTTGGAGAGAAGGATGTTGTGGAGGACCATGTCAAAGGCTTTACCAAAGTCCAGATAGGTGACATCACTGGCTCTTCCCTTGTCCATTGATATAGTAATGACATCCATGATCTCCCTGGCACAGAGGTGAGTCTGACAGGTCAGCTGTTGCCTGGGTCATCCTTTCTACCCTTCTTAAAGATGGGTGTGACTGCCTTTTTTTCCAGTTCACCTGACTGCCATGACTTTTCAAATATCATTTAGAGTGTCTTGGCGACTACATCAGCCAATTCCCTCAGGACTCTGGGATGCATCTTGCCAGGACCCATATATGTAAGGGTGTTCAGGTTCCTCAGGTAGTCACAAACCTGATCTTTGTTTACAATATGAGGGACATTTCTGCCTCAGTCTTCACCTTCTGACCCATCTGCTCGAGCGTTGTGTGAAGAGCAGCTGCTAGTGAAGACTGAGGTGAAAAGTTTCCATGTGAGCCCGGAATTATATCCCAGTTTCCCTGTTTGAAGTTAGCATGCATAAGCTGTATTTCCAATGGGAGAGAAAGATGAGATAATCTAAAAGAGCTGAAGAAAATTATTTAAGCTCAAGTATCAAGAGAACTCCACCAAGTGCTTTTATGAGAGGTCTTTCAGTTTCTGAAGGATGGCCACTAACAATGAAAGGAGAGCTTGGAATAAGAGATAAGGCAACAAGCAATTATATTTACATTGCAAATGTGTGTACATGTGCGCATCAGTGTCTGTAGTACATACATATGCATTCATGAACAAAACTCCAAAGCAACAAAGCCCTGCATTTAGCACAACTATCTAGTGAATAGTTCCCCCCTAACCCAGATTTCTCAGGTACAAGTGCATTCTCAGATTTGATTATCTATGCTGACACTTTGGTTTTTACATTTAATTAGCATAAAATCTTTGGAGCTCTGCCTTCTTACCTCTATTATCCAACTGTGGGAAAGAAGCTGACAGCAGACCTCTTAGCAGCCAAATAAGTATAACCAATACAGATAATTAGATTTCCAAGTTCTTCAAAAAGCAGAATTATTAAAGGAAACCTATATTAATTTTCCTCCAAGGAAAAAAATTCTAAACCCAGGAAAGCATCTATTGTTAAGCAAAGTGAATATTTAATATGGACTAGAAATTTACTATTTCTTTATTTCTGAAAAAAATATCAGAGATGAGATGAAAAGTAAAATCACTGGAAATTCTTAATTTGATAAGAAATACTGCTTCTACCATTGATACATGAACTTATTTTCTATTTATACATCCACAAACACTTATTCTACTGTTGGATCTTACTTTGACTGAAGATATATGATCCATAATATAATTTGTTGTGGCTTGACATATCACATAGAATGAATACTTTGATGTGCATTAGCTAACCCTGGAACACATTATTGAAAGTTACTGCTGACTTTGATATTCTGCCTTTATATCCTTACCAAAGCCAGAGCTAGCTTGAAGTTATTCATAGAATGCCCTTGGATAATGTGATAGATCATACATGAATTCAGCCTATAATCATTTTTGAGGCAGTAATGACAAAAGAAGACAGTCCAGATCCTGGACTAATAATGTCTTTTTTTTATTATTATTAAAGAAAACTGGTATCCAGTGTTCATTTTCTCACTGCTAAAATAGCCACGGAATAAATCACACAAAGCTGAACTCTAGCTGTATCTGTAGTGGCATGCATTTACTGATCAGGGACAAAAATTTGAACCCAGATACACTCCCATTAGTTAAAATTTCAAGGAAGCAGCATGACAGAACTACAATTTTGTTGATAATTTAAGCAATACAATATCATTATATCATTATTACTGAAATGGCCTAGTCTTTATTCTAACTGGAAACTGAAGATCCAGATAAGTTACTCTCTACAGCTGTTAATACCAGTACAAAGGCTTTGGGGCACCTCTGAGCCTTTTAGGAGAGGCAGTCCAGTGAGAAAGAAGGGAAGGAGACTTTCAGAAGCATGCATGTGAAAGAAAGGTCTTACAGAAAGCTGTTCAGATTTTCCTAGCGCAGATCCCACTTAGATTTACCGCAACTCAAGGATCTTAAAAAGAAGATTCCCACACCTCTGTGGCCGGAGCATCTTTACAGACATCCACCATTAGTCCTGGACTAAGACAAGGATAGTACAGCCTTTATCCAACTCCAACACTGCTTTACTCCGGGAATACCAGAAGCAGTTTTGTCCATAGAATAGTTCTTTTATGAAGATACCAAGAAATAAAATAGCCAGATCAGCAAACACTGTCTCTGCTTATAAGGAGTATTGTACACATAATAAAGAATTTTAACTCTGAGCGCAGATATCAGAATATTAATCATATGCAAAATTATATTGAGCCCAATAACTTGATAAGAAACAACCTGTGAATCCTTTCATCTGCAGGGCAAATGGGGCAAATCTTAAAAGTGTTACTTGGTGAGACCATAACTTCCCAATCCATCCAGAACAAATACATTCACAGCAGACAGTGAAAGGGATAGAAAATACATGGTCTTTTTCTTCCAGATGTCTCAGAGAAGAAAATAATGAAGTACAGGAAGACAGATTTATGTTGTTTCATGAAAACAGTGTTCTCTTTCTGCCTCCCTTAAATTTCCTTTATGTCTAAGAAGAGGAAAAAAAGTCACTGAAGTTGATGCAAAAGGCTGCTCACCAGACACACAATATTAGTCAACAAACTGGGCACAGGACTGGATTTCAAAGAACCTATTTTTACTCTTTTGTTTGCATTATTTGTTTCACCTCTTCATGCCTCAGTTTCCTCAAGTATGAAGTAGGATTAAGTCTTTGAAAGTCTTTAAATGCTCAGACAATGTAAAGTGTTATTATATTAACAAGTGGAGCAAAGTCAGCAAGTTTTGACCTTTTAATATAAGTCTTAATGCAAAAAAAAGAGAGAGAAAAGGACAATTGTCTGTTTATTTGAGAACGGCTACTTTGTACCTTTAACATCACAATAAAAAAACAGAAGCAAAGCCTGCCTTTGATACATGTGTGGCATTATAATCCCTTGTCGCTGATGCTATTTTTTAATGTTAAGAGCCTGCTGGCTAACTTATGTTTCCTCTGGGTACGTTCCCATATTCTTCTCCTCTTTAGGAGGCAGGCTCTTGTTGCTGTTCAGATATGTATCCACATCTTGTAATCATTAATGTACTCGGGGGAAAAGGAGGGGGCAAGAGGACATTGTTTCAAAGTATGTTTCTGCCCAATTCATTTTGGTTTAATTTGCAGACCAAAGCAGAGCTCTATCGAAGCACGTCCTTCCTCAGTCATTCATCATGCCGCCCCTTCCCCCATCCTCACTGCTGAGCAGAGATATTAAGCAGCAATAATGCAGCTTTGGACAGATTAGTAATTTTTCTGCTCATTACTATCCTAATTTTGTTTAGATTTGGAAAGTTTCTTAATTCTTACAAGCAGTGGATTGGCAACACAAAGGTAACAGCAAAATTATTAAGTTGCTTCTTTGCATGGCAGGCAGCTAAGCATTCAGAAAGAGAATAAGCCACTATTGTCTTCAAAGAGAAGGCAAGAATCTAACCTAAGGCTTTCCAAAAGGGGAAGGCATAGTAAGGGGGAAGGTAGGAAGGATTATTTCTGTAAGAGGGAAAAAAAAAAAAAAAAAAAAAAAAAACATTTCCATCCCCAGGATGATGAGATAGGAACACTGCCAGTCAATTGAGCCCTGGTAAGGGTAATAGACAGAGTAACTCTTTTCCCACAACCCAGACCACATTTTAAGTGACGTCTGGTTTCCAAGGTCTCTGGGACAGACAAAGCAGCAGCAAGGCCTTGGCTCATTTTGTTGCCTCTGCCAATCTTCCATTCTAACCAATTCCAATTTGACCTCCTGCCTCTAGCCCGAGGAGGAACATTAGGAAGGGCTGGGAAAGTGACTGGTTACAATTTTCATGGCTGGTACTGAAATGCACAATGGGAAAGCGTCAGAGAAGAGTGGGGCTACCAGAAATAGGGCACAAACCAAAAAAGATCTTTTTGGTCTCATACTGGGGAGTTATACTAGAGAGGTTTTTGCACCAACCATATTATCCCCTGCTCCTTATTTACTCTTGGTTACACATATACCCATGGAAGTAGCTGCATCCTTCTCATTAGGCAAAAAGATTGTTTAACCTTTGAAAGATATATAAAAAAAAAAAGTTTCAAAATATCAAAGAAACGACACTTTAAAGACAACAAACTTCTACTCCATACCAAAAACCAATGCACAGCAAAGGTCTAGTGTTAAAGTTCCTGTTGAAGTGGGCCTCTGTGGTCTTTTGCCAATAAACAGCTGTTTTAGTTTCCATGTGTTTACCCAATAACATGAAATGTAATCAATAAATAAACCAGAGGGAAAAATGATAGTACTTTAACCCAAACCAGAATGATTTTGATTGCTTACACAATGCGCACTGTGTCACAGGAAACACGCAGCTACTTTCAGAAATGACTACTTTGAATACAGAGTTATTAAAACTGATTTTATTTCCCTCTGCATTTTACTACCCCAGTGAATTTTAGAGTGATTGATAATCAATTCTTGCATCTTACTCCAGGAGGTCTTTAGAAACTAACTGCATGCTTCTCATAAAATGTCCTGAATGTTTCCCCATTAGACAATGTTTTTGATAAAAATCATAGTAATTATAAAGACAACAGGTTTGCATTTCTCCAAGTATTATCTGAGCTCCTGGTAATTTCAGGAATCTGCCTCACTGTTTCTGTGTTCACTGCTTGTGCCAGATGCTCACTGTACAGGAACGTGCTAGCGTTGGACTGTGCTGACTCCAAACTCTGAGTGAAACAAAGCAATAGGATTGCGGAACTGCATTAGTGCCTGTTTTTGCTACTCCCAATAAAAAACACTAGCTGTCACTGTCTGGTATTGCTAATGCAGCATACAGACAACTGCCCAACCCCCTTTTCCTTTTTTTTCCTGCTGTTATGCTACATCTATCTGTATATCATCAAGTGTTTTGGCCTTTTAATAAGATTCATGCCAGACTATGTTTCTTGGCTTTAATGGTTAGCTTCCTTTCCAGAATATACATGTTGCTTCACACATACTTTTATTACTGACATCATGAGAACACATCTCTTCTATGTTTAAATTTGGGTGTTAACCTGATTTTGCTTCTTCCATATGCAGGTGATGTGAGACTCTAAGAAAGCAAATCAAGAAGCAGTTACCTGCTTGAACCATTTTCCCCTGCCCTTTTTCCAGGGAAAGTGATATTCATCCAGGACAGCAGACAGCCTGTAGCCAGGACAGTTTTCCAGAGATCTAAGTTTCCACATATTTGAGTCATATCCCTAATGCAATCATGTCGACTTTGCACTTTATTACATCACTGAAATATCACCAGACACAAAAGAGCACCCCCCCCCGACCCTTCTCCCCCACACACCTTGCTTAAGTCTCAGCTGGCCATACTAATAAGCAAGTCTTCAGAAATAACCATTAACAGTTGTGGGTTCTTGCTGAGATCTGTCTCATCAGGACTAAATAACAAATATGTCCAAACATCAAACAAGCAAGACATGGGGTGGTCTCTATTAATCAGAGCATATTTAAAAACTGTTGTTCCCTAGGAACTTCTCGCTCTATGAGTTTCTCAAAAATGGTAGGAAATAAGCAGTGTCTTGTATAAATCCACCTCTACTGAGCGAATCCAGATGAGGACTCAGGCATTCAAACACAAGATCCTGGTGTTCTCAATGAGCCATACAGGAAGGTTTATTTAGTTTATTTCTATTCAACACTCTCAACACAGACCATTTCTGAGGATCCCACTACATTTGCCTAGGCTGGTAAGCTGAAATTGGATTTAGCTCCTGAAATAGGCCCTTTATACATCACACTGCAGTCTGAAGAGTCCAACCTGTGTATTGCTCAGACCACATGATTTATGGCATTCAGCCTGGCTCAGCCCATGGAAGACATGACTTCCACTTTCTTAAAAAAGACATACAATCAGATATTCTTCTTACTCTGTTACAGAACTACTCCATGAATAAGGTAGTTAGCCATTCATAGGTAAATAAAGCTATTCCCAACATCATAATTTGAAAACATGAAATGGTCAGCAGCAAAAAGGCTTATATTTTCTGTCATTCTTTTATTAACCTTCCCAGCTCTCTGGTATAAAAAATTTAGTCAAAAATATAGATCATTTCCCAGATTCAATTCTCATATGCTGGTACTGGTACAGCTGAAGGGGCAAACTGCAGGGCCATAAGCAGACAGCAAAGAACAATTAAAATGTGGTTACCCTAGTATTGACTCCAAAGATTTCATATCAAAATACAGTCTATATTTAACTTGTTATCCTGGCTTTAATCTGAACCAGCCACCCTTCTTGTGCCTGCAAAATTATGCAGGAAATGTCTAAGATTAAATTACTCCCACAGAATTCTGAAAATCTCTAGTTCTCTTTAGAACAGAAGAGCTGTAAGAATAGCCCTTTTGACCTTTCTTTCTCTAGTAAATTGTGGTAAGGAGAGGTATCAGGAGCATATGAAAAAAAGAAAGATTGTTAAAAGAAAGCAAGTTCTTCCCATACAAAATTAAGAATTAAGTGCTGAGTTTTAATTTGGTTAATCCTGCTCTGCCCTCCACTAATACATAGTATGTTCCTTTTACATGCATCGCTTTTCTTTTTAAATACCTGATTCCTCAATATTCTTCCAAGAATTGCTGTAATTCATCAACTTGTTCTCATGAACTGGTAGGTAAGAAAAGAAGGTATAATATGGAATACTAATGCCAAATATTAGTATTACTATATTTGAAGACTGTGAATAGGTGATAAGAAGCCAGCAAGATCCCAAATACAAAATGGGTCATGGTAGGACAGAGTGTTTGTAGTTCACATGTTGGCTGTAGTATAATTCAAGAATAAGCTGAATCCAGTACTAGTTGTGCTATGGCACAGCCTTTCTTTTCCAAGAAAAGGCTAGTTTGAAATCAGCTTGGACTTGGATTGAAATTTGCACCCATTTGGGAACTCATCACAGAACCAGAAAACACATTAGAGAGCAGCACATAATCTTGGAGGTGCTACAGACAGTCAACATTGATCACCACAGATAACTCATCATGTACTTTATTGGAAAACACGGGACGCACAGTTCCGAGAACCATGTTTGAAAGGATAAAGTTAGATAATTATTTCTAGCTATGATTAGCATACTGAACCTCATCTTCCTTATCAGGTAGGCAACCGCTTTCTCTCTGCTGCTCCCTCCACAAAAAACACAGAATTCTTCTATATCTAAATTCCTAAATCCCACTGCTTTAGAAGACCTTCATCATTTCGTTCTTCCTTGTATTACGAGCTCAAAGGCAGACCTAATAAAAAGAAATCAAACAGGGCAATGCTATCTATTCTCCACTAGACTTAGAAGTAATTCAGTACAGCCACAGACCCACATCACATTACTGGGCAAGGCTTCTCAAATGACAGACTCCTTCCGGTAGGACAGAATAAGTCTTCCGTTGCAAATTTACCTCCTGCTTATTTAATGCAGATCTGTAAGCCCAAATACGCCGTTTTTTGGAGTGTGGAATTAGTTCTGAAATGCCACTCTAATATAGATAATTCTTTCTGCCTCCTTGAGGGTTTATCTGCCAGGCTAGATGCTTTGTTAGCATTAAGTTGGTCTTCTGGCATATGTGAGTGGAAGCTGGTAAAAATAGATGAGACTAGGTTGCAGAAGAACCCTAGGGGAGCAAAGTATTATTGGATGGCACGTGAAAACTGAAATTTATGCCCAGTCGTTTTCAACATATGAAAAGAACACCTAAAGCCAAGCATACAAACATCAGTTCTCCAGAACCATCAACTTCTATCTTAACTATGTTTCCTTACCTTGCAGTATGAATCCACAATTCCCCTACGGCCAAGAGAAATCAGATGCTACACATTCAGAAATAGTGGCCAAAGTTAGCATGTAAATAATGTGCTGATTAATTAGTCCAGGGCTATTGTCATGACTTAGATTTTATCCCTATCAATTATGTAAATACATAGGAGTATATACATATATAAAATGTAATAGCAATAATATTGATGTCTGCCAAATAAGAACTGTTTGCTTTATCCAGATAGAGTGATATTGACCTTATTTGTGTACTGCAATATTCATAATATGTTGGTTTACCTTTGGGATGACTTCATTGTGGTAATACCTCAGATTTTTTTTTCCTACCCTAAAAATAACAAAATTATTTTGCTGTAATTTAACAGCATAGATACTGTCCTGGCACTCAGACTCTAATAATTAAAAGATGAAACAAAATATTGCATGTGTTTTTTTCCTGTATCTATACACAGATCCTTAAAGGCCAGCAGTTATTTACAAAAGCAAAATAGCAGCACATTAGTTAGCTCTAGAAGCTATCCATTTTCACTACTAGCAACTGCACTGAATAGCACATTACAGCACACTAGGAAGTTTGTGATAGAAATATGCTTTTTGCATAGTTAGAAAGATGCTACTAAGTGATTTTATTTGTAAATCCTGATAATTGTAAGATATCTTTACTCAGGTGTCGTAAATGTCTTACAGCAGCTTAAAAAAATAGTCCTAGATTGATTTTCTGGAAGCTTTTTTTCCTTGATGTTTAAAATGTTGAATATGTAGTTCAACCATGTAAATATTTTCCAGGAATTAAAGACTTTTGGAAATAACTCTCTACAGTTGTAGCTGTTTGTTACAATATATACAGGTCTAAATTGCATGTGAATTCAAGTCTTAACTTCTCTTCTAGAAAACAATGACTTGGAATTTAATTTCACATCTTATGCATCTGAACTAGCCAGCCAGAAGATTAGCTACTTGACATTAAGTTCATCTATCTGACAAAGCATTCCTAACCCCTTCCAAGAAAATATCAAGAGCAAACCAAACTGTTGCTTCTCAGTGTCTTTCAGCCCAGATTTTGGTCAAGGTGTACACAAGGAGCTCTAAAGAAGTCAAACTACGTGCATCTATGGCTCCTCTGAAAATCAGAGCCTTTGAAAAAGTTGGCCTTAATCTTTTATGGGTTGAATTAAGTCAATACATGGCAAAGTTTGCATTTCTTCCACAGGAATTGAAGCACTTTGGACCTACAAATCATGAGTAGAAACATCATTTTACTATAGTCTTACAAGGAAAGACAAGAAAGCCTTATTAACATTTTGATGTCATCATTGCCATTTCTGGTTCTTGGTGAAACTTGCTTGGCAAAGATGCACTGTTCTAAAGCTTTAAAAGAATTTAGCTGCATTAAAGATACTGGATGCACAACACCACTTTTTACAATTGTGAAGGCCTACCTGCAAGCAACACTCCTCAAGGCCCTGCATCAACCCTAGGTCAGCACCACCTGCTGGATGCTCCTTTCAGCCATCCTGAAATGCAAGGGCATCAGTGGAAGGTGTCCCTGCCCATGGCAGGGGAGAGTTGGAATGAGCTGAGAACAGACACAGTTCCAGCCATTGCAAGTATGATTAAAAAAAGATTAGAATAAAAAAATAAAGCTCTTCGTTGAAAGCGAGGACTTCTCCTCCTCCCTCCTTTCTTCCTTCCCTGAACAATTTTAAAGCTCCATCTACAATAATTTAAGTATTTAGACACTGGAAAACCTTAGTATATCATCGAGCTATGCTGATTTGTTTTTGAAAGTGACACAGACAGTACCAGATAAATATTTCAT
This sequence comes from Penelope pileata, assembly GCA_013396635.1. Lineage (NCBI taxonomy): Eukaryota > Metazoa > Chordata > Aves > Galliformes > Cracidae > Penelope > Penelope pileata. The sequence continues at coordinate 277,532 of WBMW01002728.1, read as the reverse complement.
GAAAACAACTACAAATTATTTTATCACTGTGTCTTTAGTAGGATTGAAGGTGGAGCCACATGAAAAATGGGACAGCTTTCAATTCCAGTCCCTGTTAGCATCTCCTGTTTAGATTGTGTTTCCCCACTCTAAGCTGCATTTCCATTTTGTTGTTCCCCTCCTTACTGCTGGAATTAGTTTTGTAGACTGAATAATGGAATACAGCAATATTTGATTTCATTTGAAAGGACAGTGACTTCATATTTAAAAACATTCAAAGAAAACAGTTTTAAGATAGAGCACAGAGAGAAAAATTGTAGTTAATAAAAATACAATACTCTAAGACCTTCAAAGGCTTCTGGTAAAACAGCTAGTGTCATTTAAAAAAAAAAAAAAAAAAAAACTTTCAAAAGACTTTTGTGGCATAACATTGGTGAAGTGATCAATTTTAAACAGCTTTGCTTGTAAACTACAGATCAACTTCATCCAAGAAAGTATTTTTAAAGAAAACAAAATCCTAAGTTATCTAACAAGACTTGAACAAAAAGGTTGCAATCAAAACTAAGCTATAGAAACAGTCCATTTTTGTCCAGAATTGTCCAGGAACAGTCCAGGAAACTGATAGCAGTAACTTCACTCTACTTAACACGCAACAGCATTTTAATGAATAGTTGCACTATGACGCTGTATCATAGATGATATGGCCAAAAAAGCACCACACAGATAAGACTGAAGTACTTTTCTTTAAAGATTATTCTCCCCCAACAGAATGGCAGCAAAAGTAACTAGAAAGACCGATCTAACGGCTTCACATTTAACAAAACTTTTCTTCTTAACTTCTGGTAACGTGCCAAAGGACAACTTCTATTACTCTTCTATTTGCAGTCCAAAAGGGATAAAAGCCAATTAAAGTAATATGTTGTAGGAGATCACTTAAATATACAGGAATATTCAGTTAAAGTCTTTTCTGTTGTTTCTGGCGTTGTACAAGTTGTGTCTAAACCACCTTGTTTCACCACAGAATAAAGGAATCTTTGCATTTCTTTTCTTGGCAGGTGGAAGTACAGTTAATATTGAGAGTAACTTTCTGGTATCATACGAGGTGCAATAAATGCCCTGTAATGAATGACACATTTTGGGGAAACCATCCAGTATGCCACGAGCTCTGCAAGTTCAAACAAGTTGCTTCCAGTCACCAATACTATAACAGCTAAAGGTACAGTAATAACAGAGATGGGAAGGTTTAATATGCAATTCCAGTTCTGGTCCAGTTCTTCCTGTATTACTATATACTCTGCACATGAATTATGCACATCTTAGTGATGTCTTATTTAATGTGTTTTAATGGAAGTAGAAAAAAAAAAAATCAATCTTTTTTCCTCCTAGAGAACAGCATAGGCAAGTTAACATTCACTTATGAACACTCGGTCTTCCCTGGCCTCTTTCCTCCACTCCTTCATATCCAAACATCTGGCTTTTCAGATGAACTGGCACTTTAAAACAAGCTCACTTTCAGGGAGCTGCTGCTTTCAGGGTTAGAACAATAGTCCAAGTACAGTGATGGACATATTCTGCCAGACAGAAGATACATTTAAATGCTTTGCAGAAAAAAATGTTTAATGTTTAATTAAATGTTTAATCCCAAATGGATACAAGGTTCAGGTAACAGAATAATTTGCTTGTCTCAAGAACTGCTGCACTTGACATGGGACGTGGCATATTTTGCTTTTCCTCCATCTGTGACCTTTTTATAAAGGTGCGGCAAATGCTATTAAAATAGATTTAGTTGAATCTAATTAATATTAGATTAATATATAATTAATATCTCCTTTTAATATGTTCATTAATATTTTCTTTTAAAATCTGCCATAATCTTTTTATTTACTTAAAAAAAAAATCTAATACCAGTCAATCTATCAGTAAGTAAATGATGATCTGGAAGTAGGTAGTGAAATAAATACTACTGTAGCTTTGAAACATCTGGCATCTTAACTGAGATGCCTTTTGGTTTTTTAAAGCCCCAGTTTAGCATCTCATTCTGCAAAGAAGCAACACTTGTTGCAAATCTTCACATATTTCTAACACATTGTGTCTTACATTCCCAGAGACGGGTAGAACAATTATTGGTCTCTAAATGCGCAAGTATGGTAAAACGCTGACTTAAATTCATTCTTGTTTTTCCTTGTGATCTTCCTGTAAGTACAACATATTTTAAAGTGACTATGTTAATTCTCCTAGAGAAAGAAGTGAAAGTCTAGTTCCTGTTGTAAGTGAGAACCAAACTTCCATTACTACAGCTCTCCTTTTACAGCAGTGTTGACAGGGCCAGCTGTTATCCCAATGACTACAGCAATAATGCCACTTCTTCAAATTAGAGAATGTTTTCACAGACAAAGGATTTTTTTTCTTTTGTATGACAGTACCGAGAAACATCCACAGTAACTACAAATTTGGTCCAGCAATGAATGGAATTGTTTGGTGTTGAAATGATTCGTACAGAACTCTAGGTTGACAGTCCCACTGACCAAGTCCACCCAATTATCACTTGTGCAAAGACATATCAATATATATTTTAAAATGTATATTTTTAGCTACATTTCTTAATTTTAAGTTTTCATTTTTGTTCAAAAGAATACTAGAAGTGATATTTATGTGAGAGTCATATCACAAATATAATAAAAATTCCTTTACCTTCCCTCCTCAATTTGGTAGCAAATCACAATACACACTGACAGACACCCTAAAGAGATCAGAATCACAGAATTGTAGGGGTTGGAAGGGACCTTGAGAGATCTTTGAGTCCAACTCCCCTGCCAAAGCAGGTTCCCTAGTGCAGGTCGCACAGGTTTGGTCCAGGCAGGTCTTGAATATCTCCAGGGAAGGAGACTCCACAACCTCCTTGCACAGCCTGTTCTTGTACTCTGTCACCTGCACCGTGAAGTTGTTTCTCATGTTGATGAGGAACTTCCTGTACTCCAGTTTTAGTCCATTTCCCCTTGTCCCGTCCCCACAGGCCACTAAAAAGAGATTGCCCATATCCATTTGCTTCCTTCACTTTAGATATTTGTACACATTGATAAGATCCCCTCTCAGCATTCTTTTCTCCAGGCTGAACAGACCCAGATTCCCAAGCCTCTCCTCACTGGGGAGATGCTCCATGCCCTTTATCATCTTTGTGGCTCTCCACTGGACTCTTTCCAGGAGGTCTCTGTCTTTTTTATACTGGGGAGCCCAGAACTGGACACAGTACTCCAGGTGAGGCCTGACCAGAGTGGAGTAGAGGGGGAAGATCACCTCCCTTGACCTGCTGGCACAGATGGTACAGTTTAGCAGAGCACTGTGAATAAGGAAATCTAGCCAGAGTATAAACTCTGATACAGTGGGATGTTGCAAAACGTGCATAACTCCAGGTATATGATTTCTACCAAGATTTAACTGTTGAGATCATTGAGACTTTTGAATGTGTACATGCCTATGTAATTTCAGAACTTCAGGGATTACATTTAAACACAAGGGTGTTTGTTGCGGGACAAAAACCTACGCTTTTATATATACAAATAGACTCTTAAGCAACTCTTCTATTTCCACAGATTTGATCAAATCTGGGCCCAAATTTGACACGATAATTATTAGCTGTTCATTGTTACCTCCTGCTGTAATCATCATGCTAGTAATACAGTGGGAATTTCTGAGCACATTTATAAACATGTACTGTGTGTTTTTACAGGATATATTACTAGGCTTGCAGACTGAGTGGCTTTCTATTGACATTTTTCTGTTATTTATACATTTTTCCTTGATGATGCAAGGCATAATTCTATCATTTTGTATTTTATGGACAGTATATATAGTGCATCTTTTCTTTACTCAGAACTATTAACTCAGGAATACTAGTGGCAGGAAAATATGACTGCTAAACATGACTGAAGGTAGCATTCTTGAAGTCTGACTCATTAGCAAAGAAATGTTTTTTGAACGTAAATACCAAAAAAGGACAGTATTGAGACCAAAGACCATTTAAGACAACAATGTCCTGACACCAAATCAGTTCAAGCAACACTGAATGTTATATAGAATTTATTCAACTACACAAAATATAAAATATATTAAAATATTATAGTATTTTATATATAAAATATTACAGCAAAGTCTTAAAATATTTCAAGAGAAAAGCTCTACAAGAAGCTTAAAAATACGATTTGAAACAACAGCAAAATATGTTGCCATAGAATTGGGAAGAAAGACTGTAAAGAACAAACAGCTATACAAACTAGAAGAGATCGCAGACAGCAGAGATGGATTTGCCTTTGGTGCAGTGGGAAAATAATAAAATCAATTAAGAGTCTATATTACAAGACATCTTGAAGTACCTGAGTTCTATGTGCAGCTAATGGGACTGGTTTTGCCTGCAATTAATTGTGGATACTAAAGAAAGCGCTGCATGTAATTATAACTACTGCATTCCCTCACTTTCTCACCCTTTCCCAGAATCAGAGTTCTACAAGTTCTCAACACAAAATTCTATCTGCAAAAATACAGGGTGTATTAGGATGCCTTTAACTACAGGTCAGGACTGCAACTAATCATTTTATTAGCACGCTAGCCACAAAGAGTCACAAAGCATTCAGGAGGTAAAACCATACACCTCTTATCCCAAAATATATATTAAAGTAACAAAAAAACCTTTGTTTGCACTGAAGAGAGAATTACATCCAGTAAGATTATATAATTAGAGGGCAAAATTACTGTTACTTATTGCATCCAATCACAGATTATTTGGGGGCTTTAATTGTATTTTCATCAAACAAATGTTAAGGTATAGGAAATCAGAAAATGTAGACTGTCCTTCCATTTCACACTGAGTTTTACAATTGTGAAGCTTCCTAAGGGATTCTTGTCATGTGTTGGCCAAGCACTATACCTGTGGATAAGAAAGGAGTCACTGACATTGACAAAGAACAAGAAGTTATTAGAAGAGTGTTTTATCACTGGTCCCTATACATAGCATTATTCACATCTAGACATCAATAGCTCACAAAATTCACATCCTTGTTGGAGGAAATAACTATTACGACTTTCCAGCTGCCAGACTCTACAGTGTAGGATGCCAGATTTTTCTAGCACTCCCAAGGCAATACAAATTTGAACATCACTCCTTGAGTCACTCTCAAAGTATTTGTACATTGCAGTGTAAAATAAAGGCCTGCCCCTAGAAGTCTTGAGTATGAGCTATCCTACAAGCTTAATAAATACCAATACACTCAGCTATATAAATGTCCTGAAAGAACATTTTATCCCCAAAGAATTCGATATAATACAGGTGCTCAGGCAGAATCCAGGTGCACTGTCAACTTTTGGCCAAGTACCCTTGCCAAAGTCACATATCATGGCTATGTGAGAATCAGGATGAGAACTCAGTGCAGCTTCCTTTTTTGGTCAAAATCAGAAAAAACACTGCAACAGATTTCAAGGGCACCAAGACTATCATCTCATCTTGGCTTATTTCCCTGGGAACAGCACTTGTTGCTCTTATTTATTTATTTTAGTGTTGTAGTTAAGACTTAGTTGGCCTGAATTCTTTATGTGCCTAGTGTTTGAAATTGTTTGGATGCTCTGAAAGGCTTACAGCCCACCAGCCAAAAATACTAAAGCACACACAGACATAGAACAAAGCTGTCACATACTGGGCCATAACACATGTCAAATGCCTGGACTGTATTTACACAGCTTAGTTTCTTTTCCTTCTCCAGTGTAAAACTCACCCTTTGAGCAGGTCCAAGCAGTTAAACTATTATTGTGGTTTATCTTTTCCACCTTTATCCTGTTTCTAAAGTGAAACAGAAGCTGCTCTTAATCATCTTCAGAATATCTGGGTCCACAGAAGAGTCAGTCATCTTTTGTATTTTTTTTCCTACCACTACAAGACTATACATTACAATCTATTTCAACAGTTGAAATTTTTTTTTTCCATACTGGTTTCATTCAAGGCGTTCAAAGGCAACTTCACCATATAGCCTTTATGAAGGTGGTGATGAGCTGCTCCTTTTCTTCTTCTCTCTTCACTTTTTTTTTTTTTAATTAGGTCTCTGAATAGTAAAGTTAATCCACAGAAAAGTTCCAGTATTTCCAAAGCTACTCAAGAAAGTTGAATCATACAAATACTCTGGTAAACAATTTACTCTTACAATTTCTGTAGAGTGCCAATACATGCCATAAAGAGAATAATATGTTTAACTGGAATTAGTGATGCAAGAATTCCTCTTATTTCAGAGAGGTTTGCACAATCAAATGACATATTGAAGTACCACATGAAAAGATACTGCATAATAGCAGCGTATTTAATGATGCTGTTTGGACTTTCTTCCTCTCTTTAGTAACAAAAGACTTGAGCGCCTTTAAGGGCAATTGTAACTCATCATCATTTTGATCTTGAGCAAACATGCATCTGAAATTCCCGGTAATTCACTTTCTCTGCCACTTCAGAAATCAAAACAAGGCTTATGGATTAAAACAATCTTTTGGGGAAAAGCAGTTCCAGTTGCGCTGCCAAAAAGCACACTAGTTTTCAGCTTTATGTAATTTTCTAGACGCGAGAGCCAAAAGCTATCAAAATTATGTTTATTAATAAGAAAATATATGGCCCACTCTACTACTGCAAGGAAACAAACATCCTAAAAATACAATTTCTACTTTAAGTTCAGCAGTTCTCTATCATCTAGAGATACATTTATCAGTCTTCATTCCCCCCCCTCCCCGCAATGTGTATCAACAGCACACTTCCACTTCATATAGAGAGGGCCAAGCTTTACAAATCCTTTTCTTCCATCAAGTAGAAGGACAGATTCACATACTTCCACAGATAACAGTATTTTACTCACCACTGAGCATGTAATTTGTGTTTGGCTAAAGCACAGCCTACTAGAAGGATGTGTGCTTCTGACTGTCCACACCAAGAAAGGTGAAACTCAGGACAATTAACAGTTTATCATTTCACAGTTTTATCTCTGAAGACCTCAACCCATGATATAACTAAGAATATACTTAAGCGAGTGACAGTGCAAAGGTTTACCTGCCTGCTCTTTATGTTGCTGATATTTTTATTTATTTTCAGCTGACATGTTTCCTCACTAAGGCCTTGACAGAGAAACATGAGCCCAAACCCATTCCAGACAGGAATGAGGCCAACCTCATCTACAAGAGAAAATGAGGAAAGAGCAGAAAACGAGCAACACAAGTAGCACTAGAGAAGGGAATGGTGTAGGAAGGGAGGCTAAAACTAATGAAAGCGGGTCCTTAAATTTATGTTTCTGTAAGAGAAATGGCATTGGATGTGTGCTGGAGAAGGGTAGATAGAAGTACTGTCCTTTGTGTTAATCTTTTGTACCTTACCTAAATACGCCACTAATAGGTGGCCATTCACAGGACAAGTGAATGGTTAACTCAAGTTAACCAGAAAAAGCCTGTTGCGAACTTGCCTTCAGCTCTTCAACCTCCTTTAGTACCTAGCAAGAAAGGGTTTTACGCAGAGAAAATGCCAAAATTACTCCTTAAATTGAACTGATCTCCAGACAGTCAGATCACCTCCCTCTAGTTCCCCAGACAGGCTGCCTCCCCTGTGTGAGAACAGCAGCCATTTTGTGGCGTCAGGAGCAACTGTAGCTCCCGCTCTGCCCTTGTGAGGCCCCATCTGGAGTACTACCTCCAGGCCTGGGGCCCCCAGCGCAAGAAAAATGCAGAGTTGTTGGAGTAGATCAAAAGAAGGACCACAAAGATGATCAGAGAAGCACCTTTCCTACAAGGACAGGCTGAGGGAGTTGACCTCGTTCGGCCGGGGGAAGAGAAGACTCAAGGGAGGCCTCATTGCAGCCTTCCTGTACATGAGAGGAGCTTATAAACAGGAAAATGACAGACTTTTTACATGGGCAGATAACAACAGGACCAGGGGAACAATTCTAAACTAAAAGAGAGGAGATTTAGATTAGATATTGGGAGGAAATTTTTTACTCACAGGGTGGTGAGGCACTGGAACAGGCTGCCCAGAGAAGCTGTAGGTGCCCCATCCCTGGAGGCATTCGAGGCCAGATTGGATGGGGGCCTGTGCAGCCTGATCCGGCAGGTGGCAACCCTGCCCACGGCAGGAGGACTGGAACTAGATAATCTTTAAGATCCCTAATAAGCTAAGCCATTCTATGATTCAACTCCTACAAGTACTTTTCTTATCCTAAGACTCTACGCTCAAATAGGAGTGAAAAGAAAACTGCACAGACTCACCAATTACTGTGAAAACATCCAAGCCCAGGGAGGCCATAACCATCTTATATCCCTCTAGACACTAGCAAGTGGGCATCAGCAGGGGCAAATATAGGCTCTGTTCCTGCCCCAGCAGCTGGGCCACAGCTGTTCCTTTTTACTCCTAATTACTGCTCCTCTCAAACCTTCCTATCGGGGGTGAGGCTGAAGAGAGAAAGATGATTTTTCAGTGGGCTCAGTACTGTAAAATGCTTTCTGTGGCTTCTGTTGGCAAGTGCTATTTATGAAATATGCCTTGCCTAAAGTCATAATCTTACCTTAAAGCCTTTTGCTCTTCCTGAGAAATTTATACTAAACTGGATTGTGGTTAATACACCTCAGGTTTTCTGTGTTTCTTTGTTTCCTCGTCTCAAGAGTTGGTTTATCCTTCATGTTTACCTTATTTAATGCAGCCACGTAGTGGAAGACATCAACGTTTCTTCCATGGTAATCTCCCAAATCTCTCTCCTTTGTCAGTATGCTGTATATTTTTACTGTTTAATAGTTGTTGTTGTTGTTATTATTTTTGTTTGTTTTGATTCACTGCTCCTAGACTTCATATTTTACATAGTGCGTATTAAACTTTGCTTTCATTTATTAGCCCAGACATCTAAGAGATACTGCTACCGCTGACGTGTATTGTGCAGTTCCCCATTACGTATGACCGATGGCTATGAAAATGTCAAACATTAAAATTAAATTATTTTTACGGTGTTGGCAAAACTACCTAGATGGAGTTTTCTGTATTTAAGCAGCTTGCAAGCTGCACAGTGTGTGTCTTAGTGAGTGGTACAGGAGTATTCACTCCCTGAAGTAGTGAGGGGAGACTAGAGATGCGCAGCACAAAGCTAATTCCACTTGCCTGTGTTTAAAGGTTTGCTTGGTATAAGCGAGCTTTTACATACCATTCAATTGCATATGATTCAGAGAAGCTGTTCAATAGAAATAAGTGCATATTAAAAAATGTAGGCCTACATCTGGGTAAACATGCAAACAAGCAATAACAATAAAGCTAGGCGTGTTAACAGATACGAGATACTAGATTGACAGCTTGAATAAGCTCCATACTCATACTGATACCCTGCTTTCACTCAAAATTCTGCTTCCAAACTGCTCTTTAAAGTGAAATCTCTGTCAGGTTTTTTTATTACTAGATTTAAGATGGTCTTTCTCTGACTGTGGTCTCTACTGGCACTGCTAAGAGTTTGACAATTACTGCTAGTAATGGTGATAAACTTATATGCTGGTGCTGCTTGCTCTGTGATCCATCAAGGAATTATGAAAGTGCCTAACTTGATACATGATGTATTAAAGAGCCCTCCTAACTTCAGTGGGCCCCCAGCAATGAATAAAGATAAGCATATATAGAAGTCAACTAAAATCCAGATATTACCTGAGAATGGTACAAAGACAGGAAATCAACTGTGTGATAACTTATAATGATTACAACAAGAGTAAGCATCTCTTTTGGACAGTCTTCTGAATCTTGGAATAATATCTATTGATCCTGGCTCTATATGTCTGCACAAGAAGGAAGGTACCCAATTTTAACAGAGCTTCTGGACTTAAGTAGCCTTTAAAGAATGCAGTGGGTGTCAGCTCCTGCACTGTTTCTGAGGTGAAAGCAAAGAGACTCTTTTGTTTCTTTAACTCTTAGTTTTCACCAAGTCCGTGTCCAAAGGGCTGGAGAGGTATCTGGGACTTTTTTATCTTCAGATAATTTTGTGGAGTAGGGGGGTGCTGGCTTTCTCTAGCCACTGCTGTTCTACAGAGCAGCCTGCATACTCATGTAGCAAAGGAGTCCTCTCACCTCTTTCTTCTCCCATTTCCTTTTCTCACTGTTGTACATTTTTCCTAGCTCCCTTGCATATCTTTTAAATACTTAATATTTTATGCTATCGCAGTACTTTATTATTAGTATTGTGAAGGAATCAAGTGGTGATGGTCATCATGTATCCAGATCTGAAAGAATGTGCATCAGAATATTCATTTACCTTACTTATCCCCTTTTAATATTTGTGAAACTACAGGGCACTATTAGATTGACACTAATATTTGTTATGAAGTGAAATGAAAAGATTTTTAACAATTGTCAGAGGTCTATTTCATGCTTCGAGCTGTAAACATTATCGTTCCTCACCTTCTAAATGTAGATGGCAGTGTCTTCAGCTAATGGGAACAAAGTAACATCTTAGGACTGACAGTCCCTCTCCGAAATTGGTGTCTCTAACCTCTGTAGTTATGCAAAAAAGTACAATTACCTGGAACAGATGTGCTGCTAAAATGATAAGAGATAAAGAGTTGGTGTCTAGATCAGCACGTTGTTGTTCTGAAAGTCCTTTATGGATTTTGGGAGGCAAAATACACAGGAAAAAGCATAATTGAGGACTGAAGTCTATTGGCAAACAGAGGGAGTGTTTTCATTTGGTTATCTGTGATTGAAAGACCTTTCTATTCTTGTTCCCTTTATGCTTTGAATTGTCAACCCTATCCAAAATGGGCTCTGGGACTTCAAGGGACTTACAACCTGATGTAACAAGTTCTGCATTCAATTAAAAGGATATATTGACATTTGCAATCTCTCTTATGTGTGAAAATGTACATTTAACAGTAAATAAGAAAAGGTGTTTAGTATTGTGGGAGATCCTCTCTATCAGCTACTTGGGAGATTGAAGAGGGCTGTGAAAAGCTATGAAAGAAAGCTAGGCAAACAAATGTTTCACAGTGCTCAAAGTCACAAGCAACTATGATGGTGTGTTGAAAGTGTTCCAGCCAGAAACCCTTCCCCCGTCTTATTCTCCCAGCTGCATTTTCTCTTGTGAATGAGTAGTTTACTCTACAAGTTATCAGAAAAGCAAACAAACAAGGAAGTTTACACAAAATCAAGGGGAATGGAATGATAGGACAATGACAGAAAACAACAAAAGCAAGGAAATACACAGATAAACGTCAAATGTACCCTTTGGACCCTTCCATTTGTTTTACAACAGCTAATTTTAAAGACTCCTCCTTCCCTACTTTCAGGATGCCTCCTGCTGTGTCAAGGTTTGAAGTCATTTGATACTATTTACTCTTAGTATCTGGTGTGGATTTCACCACTACTAATGGATGCATGTTAGGAGTGGGAGAAGACTCTCTTCACAAAACCGTTGAGAGCAGAACAGAATATGTCCAAAGCAGGGAAGAGTGTGTGTTGACCTGCTGCAAAAATCTATGCTCCTGTTTTTAAGACTCAACTTTACCACAAACTTCCTGCACAGAGCTGGGTAATACACTTCATCTTTTTCTGCTTCAGTTCCCCATCTCCATAACAGCAAAATAATATATTTGCTTGTTCTTTGTGGGTGAGATTTTCAATATCACTGAGAATTAGCATGAAACAGAGGGTAAAATCTCCTTGGATTTCAGCAGGAGGTTATTATTTGCATGCTTTCATTTGTATGCTTGTGTTTTCCCCAACTGTCTGTCTAGATCATAAGCACTTTGGGTCAGAGACTGTATTTCAGTGTATGTGTTAACCACAATTCACACAACAGAGCTCTGATTTTGGGTGGACACTCCAAATGCCAATGAAAAACAGTAATTAAGTGGGGAGTGTGAGCTACCACCTTTCAGATGAGAACACAGGGTATTTGTTTGGCTTGAATCTGAATCAAATTTGGATACATTCAGCCCTGGATTCTTTTATTTTGTTTGTTTCAGACAGGAGCCCACATACTTCTAATGCAAAATGCAAGCATTGACTATGCAGATTCCTCTGTTTTCTGAATTGTAGAGCAAAAAAGAGGAACAGCTTTGTGTATGAGGAAAATTAATGGTTTTGGGATGTTATTTTCAAATTGTTATGAAGTTTGTCATAACAACATTTCTTTTATAATTTCTTTAATAGCTCAGGAATATTACTTTTCCTTTTAGTGAAAGGTCACACAACTACAAACTGTCTCTTAAACTCAGTGAATGCATAATGGCTTCTGCTGTTCTAACAGGAATCGTTAAAGAAATTCATAAATCAATGAAGCACACCGATGCATTACTTTAATTATCATTTTTGTTCAGATGGTTGGTTTATGTAATGTAATTGCTTGCTATATCTAAGTATTGCACTAGAGAAGCTTGGCTGGACCTTCATTGCAAAATCCATTCTAATTTCTTAAGTATTTTTATGAAATTAACAAACAATAGTCTATGGTGTAGACTGAAGAAATTCAACTGAAGTTCAACTGAACTGAAATTCAACTCCCTCCCCTATTGGTATTTGCTCTGAGATACTTTTAAATATTCCTGTCATTCTGTGTGTTCTCTTGGAGATGAATGCTATCCTTAGATTTGTCAGTTAAACCTACATAAGGGTTTTTAGAGATTACAAACTATTAGATGTCATTAGGTAGACAGAATGTGTGAGTTGTGCAGTTGACTTCTACAGTACCATGCTTAAGATATTAGACATGACCAAATAGAAAATGAATAGCATGAAAAGCACTGACATTTTTCTTTGAAATACAAGGAATAATGGGTTAAAATGAAATATTATAAAATTAATTTTCTTGAAATAATATTTTTTCATAGCAGTTGTACAGAATAGCTAAACGTTTAACAATCCTGATTTATGCTTCTGGCAGAATCAAGGGCTTGTCTCAGAAATAATGAGATTAAAACCCCTTCAACAACTATAATTTAGATTCTTATTTATTTCTTGTGTTTGTAGCTTTTGGGGTTTGTGTTTTTACTGAGAAATGAAACTCCCATAATCTGATAACCTCAGGCACTGGGGTTTTCAGAATAAAATGAAACTAAGAATATCATGAAGTCCCTGTAATGGGATTTACAAGAGCCCAATGGCCTGGATGAAGTTAACTCAAGCAGCAAATTAGGGCCCTGCTCAGAGTATTGAACAGCAGGAAGCTAGGATATTCCTTGGCCAAACCGACTTTGAGAGATCTCTGTCAAAGACCAGGATTTCAGGGGAGCATAAAGGGGAATTCTGAGCTGGAACAGGGAGACTGAGAAAGGCTATACATATAGAGTAGAGAAAAAGAACTGTATTACAGGAACAGATCACCTGGCTGAGAATGAGCTTTACATTTATCCCTGAAGACAGTATCAGCAGAAGTCTTTTGTATCCCTGTAGTCTCTCAAATTGGCTACAGTAGGACATCTGTGATTTACAAGCCTTCAAAATGGAATGAATTGGAAAGAATTTGTGACTTTTTTCACCATGTATCTTATAACCTATATATTCCTCTCATGCCTGGACATGAGAGTGCATATTTCTACCCTATGCCTTTTTGAATAAAGAGTAAAAGGTCTTTCATTTATCCATATTGCATGCAAGATGTTTAAATGAGATATGCTATCTAAGTTTCTCATTAATGTTAACATGAGCTACATGTACATATCAGATGAAGGTCCCCTGAAGTGCGTATCTTTCAATATGCTGTACAATCCATCATGAAATCTGAAGCTAATAAGTAGGTAATAGGACCATCATATGAGCTTTGCTTATTTACAACTGTTATTAAAGTAATTCAAAGGCAGGACTGAGGACAAGAAGAATATATTAAACCATATTGCTTTATAAAGGCTGCTATACAAGATGACCGGAACAATAAAATGTCATCTTTAATTCACCTCAGGGTTAGCTCTACCAAAGTCAGTGGAATTTCATCAGAAACTAGTTTGGCTTATTGTGTTGAAATTCTATGGATTGTGAGGATTCAGGAATGAATAGTGTAGTGTTTAAATAGCTAGATTTTAAAATAATGAATATTTTAGGAATGGGCCATAAAAAATGACTAGTAAATTTTTAGCAAAAGTAAATTGCTAAGCTGTTACAGCTACTGTACCCAGATATACTTGCTGTAACCTTCAAGCTAAATTACTTATGGATGTATAACTTTGTATAGATGTGACATTTTAAAGAGAAATTTAATTTTCTCAAAAAACACCATAAAACAATAATTCAGCAATGTTAGTAACGTGTTTTTTCCAAGGATCTTAAAAACTTCCGCTGTTACTGATATGTAATGTTTTCTACTACTAGTACAAATTTGCTTCATAGGCTGAATTATACTATTGTGTAGGCTTAAGATCTCAAAATAGTCTCTAAAGGCTAGAGGTTATTTGTCTTAAACTACAGTCATTAGCACAAGCTGGTACATAAGCTGTCCCTCTTGAACCTTTGCAGGCCTTATGATTTGCAGTCTGTTGAACTCTACTTTCTTCTCATCGCTGAAGTATCCTTTTTTCATGCTGTTCTGTGTCAGAACTGGGATGCCCAAAAACATGGTAACAGGAAAAGAGGAAGACCGATGCTCTGTCTTACTAGTATGCTTCTGTTCCAGAATGTGAATGGCTGGTATTATACAGTTTCTTTCTCTGCTTGGAACTTGTGAAGCAATGTAAAGGAGTATTAACCATTTTTACTCATTTGTGGAAATCTGTAATCCAAATCACAATCAGCTACTCAAGTGCTCCATATAATATTATTTCAGAGACATTTTAGCACTGACTGTATTTTGGAAGTATTATGAAAGGAATATTTTCATCAGATACTAGATTGTGTATACCAAGGTACCTGGGACCAAAATAAAACAACATACCACATGCTCACTTCAGTGAGTGGTTTTGTGATGGATACATTCATAAGACAGAGGGATTTCAAATTTCTTAGTCAAACATGCAACAAAAAACAGATGATGTTACCAAATGAATAAAAGTTGTAGAACTAAGAGATAACATTGTCAGCATTGCATTTTCAAGTGACTTTTTTGGTTATAAAACATCTACTGACATGAAGTGTCAACAGAATCCGTCCATAGCTCCACCTTAGAAAGATATAAAATGAATTGAAAATTCATTGCAACTAAAATGAACAGACAAACACTTTTCTTCATATAATTTGACTGTCTTCAGAGTAAACTGTTCAGTGTTTAGCCATGATCCCTATACCAATTTCTTTGGCACACATGGGTTTGGTTCAATAAAAGTTTGATCTTGTATTATAAATTATCGACCCAGCTTCATATGCAGTTGTTGCAATGAGTACTTTTTCTTTTTTTTTTAATATGGTCATTTCTTGTGCACTGTGCTCTGTCCAGTACTTTTGCCCCACGTGATTTCTGTACTTATATAGCGCAGTTCAGGCACACTGAATTTAGCCTGCTGATTTACCATGTCAGAACAATTTTTCCTTCTTCCTCTATCCTGTTAGACTGTAGGTCTTTGTTATCTAGTAGAGGCAGCTTCTTTCCTCAACAGACCGGTCAGTGACATCACCCTCCCCTGCAATGTTCCTGCAGCTCCCTGTGGAGTCTAACACTGAACCAAAATGGGGAGAATTAGCAGACGTTATTCATATTGTTATTCATAGTTATGGTCCCATCTAAGTCAATAACCATGCTCCTGGACAAGAAAATGAGAATATGGCAGGTCTCTGGGGAGCACTCTAGAGAGGGAAAACTGTGCCCCAACTGGTGATGTCCGCATGGCATGCGTGCCCATGTCACTCCTGAGGTCCTGCATCTGGGGGAGTTTTCTTCACCGTTTTCCAAATAGGACCATGCCCTAAGGGCAAAGTCTGCTCTCCAGATGGAAAATAGTGAGGTAACAAGGCTTCAAGTACAGACCAAACAGCCAAATGTCTTCACCAAAGCTACCCTGATTTATTTATTTTTACAAGGTTTTGATTCATTTTCTTTGAGTGAAATGGCTGCTATTTCTGCCTTTGCTCAGTTTGAACATGTTTTAATAGAGGATTAGTCTCCTCAGGCAGGTGCAAGGAGAGTGCTTACAGGATACGACAGTGAAAAGAACCGGCCGGTAGGGAAAAAACCTCAACATGTTGTGGTATAATGAGCCCATTTAAACAGAAGTGAATGTTTGACATTTACATTTCCCCGTCTCCTGCATGAAGGCAGAACAATGTTCAGAAAATATAAAAGTGGAAAATATTTTGCATTAAAAATAAAATTGCTTTAATTTATTATGTCTCCAGCCTTGACAGCTTGTCATAGGGAAAACTGGGTGCACTCCATCCCTAGGGGCAACTCTGTGTTCAGTTGTTCCATGGATCAGCTCTGGTGTCACTTCAGAGAAAAGACACCTGCTCCTTTCTCAGTCAATGGTGACACAACTAGCAGTATTAAAAAAATTAACAAAAATTAAAAGAAAAAAAGGAGAAAGTAAAATTAATGAAAATTAGAGACTGGGGGTAGGAGAATTACAAGAAAGAGAAAATTAATAAAGCCTATGCTATTTATTCTAACTTTCGAATGCCATGACTAATGCATAATTTAAATATGTTTAATTAATTAATCCAGTAAATGGATACCTAGCAATTTCAAGGAGCTAGCAAATAAGCTAAAATAGATTACATTATCAGAATAGGCAGAGAACATGCCCAATAATATCAGAGCTAATTTATGTGTTAAATAACACATCACTGTTCCACTTTAAATTTGTCCTTAAAACCTCTTTGCTCTGATGCACCTGTGAATGATAAGGCTTACGAGTCATAAAGAGTGCTGCTTACTGGTGAATTTTGTCTTATGACTTCTGTTTTGCACTATTTGTATTACCTTGCACTTAGGTCTAGTGAAGGAATTTTTCCAGTCTATTTAGAAAGAGCATAGGATAGTGGGCTTCTAGGGAGAATGAAGGTTTTCTGGCAGCACATTAGTATTATTTAATAAATTCAAAACAAGTGTGACACTAAGTTGTTCATAATTTCATTTAGTTCTTGAAAGTCATAATTAAAGATAAAATTTCCAATTATTTTTCTAAGAAAAGTAAAGCATAAGGCTCGCTTTTCTTCTCCAAATAAAATGACAAAAGAAAATTTTACATCGAAAACTAATGGAATACAGGTAAACAGAGAAGACTTCACAAAGAAATCTGATCCCATCTGCCTCTGTCTCAGAAAAATTGAGATAACTTCAGAATTGGTTTTGATCCTTGTATAAAGTCTTAAACCTTCTTAATATAGTCTGGAATGAACCTTGGCTTAAATTCAAAAGGCCAATGTGTATTTTTCAATTGCTGACATCTGAATACCTCATTAGTATGTTGAAATTGTCACTCAAATGGCTGTTTTATTTGCCTAAGTGCTGATTTAATAGACCGAATGCAAGATTTGGCAGTATTGTTAAAGCACCCATGTTTGAAAATTGAGTGCTGACACTGAATTATATGTGACTATACTTGTGCTGCTGTTCATTGAAAACAAGATTTCTATCTATCTATCATGACACTTCTCACATTAAAACCTAAGGTGCTGTGCACAATCAACCTATCAGATACTATGCTGCATGAGGGTTATGAGTTCATTTTAAAACCGATTTTACAGAAAAACAACACATATTGTTCAATTTTAACTGCTGCTTTGTAATTAAGTCTTCGATTCTTGAGTATAGCCGCTGGTCTGAGTTTGAAGGAAAAAAGCAAAAAAACCCAGCCTTGCAGTTAGAAGAACTAGTGAGACCAGAAGCTTGAAAGGTCCAGAAAGGATAAACGAAGAAGTAAGATTTAAGTGTACCCTGAATGGCACCCTTGCTGATGACAAATGGATGATGAGCAATGAAAAGCTATCAGATAGCTGCCGCCTTTTTTTAAATTCACTTTCTATATATAGGAACTATTTAAAAGGCAGATTATTAGATCAAAATCTCTCTTAAACATTGAACATGGAACTGAGCGGTCTGAGATTTTTGCCTAGGCTGGGTCACCATATAATGAAAGACATGCTGCAAATTGAAACAAAACTATACTTTTCCATTATAATAAACTAATCTGATATTAGCAGATAAAGTTGTTTGAAAATACAGATTAATGTGAATTTGCTAATATCTTTAAAGCAACACAACTCATTTGGTTAATAAACAGTTCATCCTTGTAAGGGTTTTATAGCAGTGTGGGACAGGTCTGTAGAACAGAAGGAGCTTCCTTTTCTACAGCTTTTCAATTTTTATTAACTGCAAGAACAAACAAAAGGTGCTAGGTTTGCAAAGTATTATTATTCAAACATATCAATGCTAAAATTCCTTTTCAGCTAATCTGTCCTCAGTACTGAAACAGCACGCTGGCTGTACTTGAAGTACTAGTGTTTCATCCAGATAAATTCTGACATAATTCTGACAATGCTTCTGACCCTTAAAATGCCTGGAACTTCAGTTAAGGACAGTCAGTCACACTGAACTGTGACAGATCTGTGGTGTAGCCAAATGCTATAGGGGAGCTATGATGCTACCCTCACACTCATTTTACCTTGCTTCTCTGACAAGCCTTGGTTCAGGTTTGCAGGGTTTTTTGTTTGTTTGTTTGTTTTTAAGAAAAGAAAAAAAGTATGGTTTAAAGGATGCCCAGTGTGAAACACATATTTGTCTACAAGAACCTCAAGCATAGCTAGGTTTACAAACAGATATTTTCGTGTCCAAATGTGCCTGCAAAATCAGAAGAAATTGGTGAAAATAGATATGTTCTTCAATTAGACTTTTTTAAAAAAATTGATAATGCCTATTACATGCAAACTGCTTTACATTTTTACAGTTAACAAATGGCAATAAATCCATGGCATATTAAAGGGCATTGCTACTATGGCAGTTATTTGAATTCTATACTTTGTCAAGTATATGTGCCTCTTAATTCAATAATCTTTAGAAGCAATACTCATTTTGGTTTACAGGATGACACCTGACCTTTTGTTAATGTCAAATACCATTTTATTTTGGCATGGAAAATTATTACTCTTCTATAAATATAATCATTATTCTTGGAAAAAAATATTAAAGAAATAGAATAGGAAACTCAGATCAGCTAATCAATTATTTCACGAGAGTGATTTTGTGTATTATTGTTGACATTTCTGTGAGTATCCTAAAAAGGTTCACAGTATAAAAGCAAATGACAAATGGAAGTCAAAATTCTACCTTTAATACTGGTCTGCTATCTGAGAGTAGATTAAAAACAAAATTCTGTTGTGCTGATTGGTGAGAAGAATGTAGCATTAAGTTGTTTTTCCAGCCAAGCTAGATAAAATCTCAGGCAATAGTTGCACAATATGGGGTTTGAAACTTTTCTTAAAGGTAGCTAAGTATATTTTACAAAATATCTATTTAGCTGTGATAGATATCTCCAGTTCTGCCTTAAAAGCAAGCTAGCAACAGGGGAGATAAAGAATTCAGTTCCACATCATTAGGAGACACAGAATTTTTTTGCTGTACTAAGCAAATACACTTGCCACTGAATGAAACATATCAGGTAAGCTTGATTCCTTTGCTTGATCAGTGTATTCACATGCATTGACTATCAATAGATGCTTTTCTTTTCATGTTGACAGGATAAATCTCATTGATTCATGTGAGCATTTGTGTTAGAGGGAGAGGGTGGGCAAAAAAAAAAGTGTGAAAATACATGTATATTTTACTTGTCTCTTTATATATAACTAGAGATACGTTCCTACTGATCAGCTAGATTGTACTGAAAATTCTTACACAGAACAGTGTATTGTCTTTTCAGTTAGGATAGTCCAAGGCAGAATTTTGTGCTATGGAAGAAAAGCAAAACCTTCTTTTTGTTTATGATGTGCCTCCAACTGTGCTGCATGTGCCAGAAAATTATTCTTTAAATAGCAACCTTCTTCACCTTCCATACTTGGCATTGACATTGTTTTCTTTATGAGGTAAAGTGTAGAAGGATACAACACAGTGGCTTAGCAAGAGAGTAGTACCAGATTTAGACTTTGTTTATGACATAGTTCTTCTATGAATATGCAAGCAAAAATCAAAAGACTCTCCAGCTTGCAAAAAAAGAATTCATTATGAAACCCCACAACAAACCTAATGAGAACTTTAACAATTCCTGATTCAAACATTCTATTAGAGAGCAAAAGAGTAGCAGAGATGAATCAGTTGCCTTACTAATGCAGGAAACAATCTCATGCAACAAATGCCTCCATTATTTTGGAATATTTATATGGGCATTTTAGGTTCTACAGCTTTCCATATGATATTTATAAGGAGAAAGATGGGTTAAAAACTGGGAGTCAGAGTACAGTTATTTGAAAGGGTCTTTCACCTCCAGAAGTCTCTTTGCTAAAGATAATAAGAGTCTACCATATAGATGGTAATTTTTAAAAATGAACCAGTGTCTTGAAAAGAGAGAATTTGCCAGAGACAGCAATTTACTATTGCTGTTAGAGACTTTGCTAAATTTGTTCTGGACATTTTGCTCCTAGACATCCAGTAATTGAAATGACCAATAGAGGCTATGGTATAGCTTCAAAAAAAAAACCCATGCGTGTTACCTACTTGTAATTCATTGCTGGTTGCTTGGCTTCCCCTAAAAGTCAGCCCCTCGTTTACAGTTGATATAAGTTTTTCTGTAAATGCTGGAGAAAAGGTAATGTGACTTATGAACCTGCTTTTCGGGATGCAGGTAAAAGTCTTTTTCAAGATCTCTCTGAATTGGCTGGCACTTTTTTCCATCACAGGAAGCTACCACACCAGAGCTCCGACAGAGGAAGGAGGGCACTGGAGTGTGTTTTCAACCAGTGTCCGTTTCCAACCAAATGAGCTGGGTTAGCTCATGCTCATCTTCGACAGTCCATTAAGCTTTCCCAGCTCATTTTGCCTGCAATACAAAGGAATGTGTACCACAAACTCCTCCACAAGCAGAGATGGAAGGGTGGAAACTTCTGGCAAAGGGAGGTGATAGGCCACGGCAGGAAGAGCCATTTTCCATTGCTTGACCAGGAATGCTTTTCCACGAAGTCAAAGCAGATAGAGCACTCACTACCTTTTTTATGCAAATCAAGCTAAAATCTAGTCCAATGAGGCTACTTGAGAGGTGTGGATGTTTGTAAAGATTGGCACTCAGTGAAGAATCTTTAGCAAAAGTCACCAGTTCACTGACAACCAGTTTAAACAAGAGTTGATCATAGGCAAACTGTTAATTTAAAGACAAAAAGTGATTAACTCAAATTTAATTTTAATACAATATGAAAGCAGAAAATCTACCAGCTTAATTGACAAATGTCTTTGGAAGAAATTACCTTTAAAAATACTAGGTAATAAATTACAAATGCCAAGATTCCCTGCAAAATTCAATAACTTATCTGTGGCATTCTTTAGAAAAGTGTATGGAATATCTGAGAACTATGAATGAGTTTATCCACCAAACACTTTCAAAGACTTAAAGATGATGGGGCATAAGAATGCACAGAGTTCCCTGGATAGATAAAGACAAAGGGCCCTGACCACCCTTGACCACGGACTACTGAACAGATGATGTTTGATGGTACGAGAGAGGATTCAAAGTCTTCAGACAGAAACATATTGCAAGCATTTCATTTCAAAATCAGTTTGAATAACATCCTCTATTTCATGAGAATCCTAAAGATACAGTTTTGTCTATGTTCGATGTTTAAAAGTTGAGTCATTCCTTAGCCCTCACAGTTCAAGTGAAGTGCTTTAGCCTTGGAATTTCAGGACTTATAAAATCAGTTATGAAAATTCCTGAGACCCAAATGTGATATTTGATGTTAGGCATATTTCTTCTTCCTCACACAGTAGTGTATGCGGAACCAAATTCTTAGCCAGAGATAACAGCTAAGAATAATAAACCTAATGGAAGCATGTCAGGGGCACTAATATTAAGGTACAGTAATATGTATTATATGGAGATCTTGTACATGTCATCTTTTCTTTTCAGTTGCAAATTTATCTTTTTTAATGTGAGAGAATGAAATATGAAGAGAGATAAGGGAATATGACACTGGAAGCCTAACTGGTTTAGCTTAAAATGCAGCAGTGCCTACTGCTTTGTTGAAGGAATGTAACCTGCTGGTGACAGCAATCATGACTTGACAGAGGATCAATCACAAGAGTTTCAAGTGCTTTGCCCTTTTTCTGATATGTGACAGTTTTGGAAAACAGCATCCTAGATAATCCCTTGTGGAACAACTTTTTGGATTATCTTTAGTGACCCTAGTTTTCCTACACAAACATGGATGTACTTCATATTATTAGCCCCAGTTAGGGTACTAACCTTAGTACAATGAGATGCAGAATAACCAAGGAGCTTTACTTGTGTTTGGCGGTAACAAAAGGCACCTTGAACGAACAGCATAAAACAACAAAAACATTTAAAGCAACCTACAGCTACACTGTGTGACTCTGATGGGAAGAGTTGTACTGCATGTGAGGAGTTTGATTTGCTCCTTGCAAATCTTCTGTTTTTAGCCAGTAAAACTTTAACAAAATAGCCTGTTCATTTTCCCTGAAAACTTTGCAGACTCTTATTTAAAAATGGAATATCACTACAGTGAGCCAGAATTTGGTCAGTATTCATCCTGTAACTACATGCGTGGCTCCTGCATTAGGAAGATCTTCCATGCCCAATGACTAGAAGAAGATTTGAAAGATTAGACTACACAAAGTTTTGAAAGGATTTGCCAAGTTTGACATTTGCACCTGTGTAACATGCAAAGGACAAAGTTTAGCCCTTAATATTATTTTATCCTGGTGGCATTTTAATATATCTAGGTTTGATTTTGCATCAACTCCTAACTCCTTAACAGTTTTAAATATGGTTGTGACATACCGCTGGGGTCACTGAACAACGTTAGCTAAACATCCAGAGTGTGATATTTGATTACAGTTAAGCTTCTCCAAAAGGCAAGAGGAATTCATAAGGATAATACCAGAGATGGAATTTTTTAAGAATCTATATGACTACAAATTCATGTAGTTTATTGTCATATATTTTAAGGGTATTGATTCCAAAGAAGAAATGCACCCACAAAGAGAGACCCAGGATAAAGGCTAATGTGTAAATTGCTTTAAAAATTGTAGTTACTGTAATTACATGGAGCATTTTACAAGCAACTAGGGAATGCTTTGGATAGATGACTGAAATTCAATCAGTATCTGGCACAGATTGCCTTTCTTTCACACCTCACGTTTCTGAAGTACTATTCTAAGAAAATCTGCTAGAATTGTGAGCCTTTATTATCACATTAGATCTCTCCGCACAGGTTTCAAAAGAATGACTTCCCCAGATCTCACAGAAGGTATGGGTCTGGGTCCTTTTACTCAGGAGCATTTGTCTCTCCATTTTTCGGCAACTTCATTCAGCTATCCATTCTCAGGTTTGTAATCACGTGGAACATTATGAATAAAATGCATAAAACATTGGGTTGTTAATGCCACTGCCTGAGACTCTAAGATAAAGGAGGTGTGCACAATCGTTTGTACTCAGAGGACACACATGCTTGTGCTAAACCTTTTATAAAATGCAACTTATTTTTTTTTCCACAGACTATTTTTTGTTCGTATGAGCTACCACAAAATTGTCAGCTAAGGAAAGGAAGATCCAAATGATCTATGCCTTTTAAAGCAAGAAGGAAACAGAAAATAATTAGATATGGTAAATGTGAAAATTGATCTTTCTGAAG
The DNA here is from genome assembly GCA_013396635.1 of Penelope pileata. Lineage (NCBI taxonomy): Eukaryota > Metazoa > Chordata > Aves > Galliformes > Cracidae > Penelope > Penelope pileata. The sequence goes on along the minus strand of WBMW01002728.1, from coordinate 253,816 downwards.
ACTCTGGAGTTTACGAGCAAGAAATCAATCAGTTTACACCAAACAGATTAAAATCATGTATCATTATTTTTAATGGTTCAAGATGTAAAGGTCTGAAAGTCTAAATAGAATTCCTGATGATTACTTTTATTAAAATTCTGAACATTGGAAGATATACAATGGCTGTCTAAATTGATTACTTTATTATCTGCTTTATAGAAGAATAACATTCTTTACTTACCAGTGTTTCTAGAATCCTTGTTACTATGCCTAATATACTCTGTCCCTGGAGAGAATTAAAACATTTCCTTCTTTTGTATTGTACTTTGCTTAATGTTGGATTCTTAGAAATACTTGGACTATGCCATGACATCTGAGTTTTGAAGATCAATTTATAGCTGTTAAAGATCATGAAGAATTGTGCATTGAAACAGTTATTATTTGACAAATAAAAACATTTGTGTTTAGCCTGGATATTTATCAAGCAGACAGAGCACTTATTCCTGATGACTGAAGGAAGATCTGCTTGAACAGGCTGATTAATCAGTTAGTGCTGGGTCTTAACCACTTGTCTTATTTAAAAACAAAACAAAAGAAAAAAACCACAAACAGGCAAAAACAACAACAACAACAAAAAACCCTGCATTTTTACATATATTATAATTGGACTTGATTTATAGCATTTGGAAGTGCTTATGGTAAGGCACGACAGCCATGGGCCATACCACAGAAAAATAGTAATATCTCTAATAAAAAAAGATAATCAAAAAAAAATGAGGAATGCTGTTGTATTTAAGCATATAAAAATCTCAAGCAGATCATGATTGCTTTTCCTCAGAGACAACAATTCTGCCGTTATTGAATTTAGTGGCAATAATGTTTCTGATCTCAAAGCTGTAAACTCTGATACACAGAAATTCAATATTTAAAAAGTTTAAATTGGAACAAAACTTAAAAATGATCTCTGAAGTATTTCTTAATTATTTATGAGTGTGAAAGCAATTTTTGATTAATCAAAACATTTTGATAAAGTGAAAATATTTCATATTAAGTCTACGTTGTATAAGATTGTGGTTTAAAAAACATGTAAACAAAAATCATTTCCATAAAGGTTTGTTCTGAAAATACCAATACATTTCCAGTTTCCCTCCTAGATTCCCAAAGAAAACATCTGTTAAAATGACACCAGTTTGTGGAATTTATCAGCACTGCCAGAAGTGCATTCTATGAGAGAAGACGGTTTCATCAAAGCTGTTCCAAGCAGCTTAGTTATTGAATCCTCAGGGAGAAAAGGAAGCTTTACATAGGTTCCAGTTACAAAGAGTCTACTGTTTTCTAGTAAAGGATCAGCGTAACTAAAATGAAGAGGTATGGCTAAGACAAAAGTTGCTAAGGAAAGCTTTGTGGTTCATTGTACAACTTCATTTCTCTGGGAATTGTGTAAGAGCTGTTCAAGGTGGATTTCTGTTCAAATTAAACAAGTATACAACTATTTGATTTCTGTTCTCTGTTGAAACTACTAAGGATATAAAATATGTTTTAACAGCAAATTATGAATTTGGCTTCTCCATTTTATAGTGTGTAGTGATTCTTATAGTGTATAGAGGTTCTTAAGGATAAGTTCCAAGGAGCTTATTTCAAAAAAGAATGAATAATAGGAATACTATTTTCTTCCATGAATAATTATATTCTGTGTTTATATAACATTTATTTTTCAAAGCTATATACAAATATTAACCAAAGAATCATCACAACATTCTTGTCTGCCAGGTTTTACACATAAAGAAATGAGGGGGGAAAAAAAAGAGATATAAAATACAGTACTTAGCACTTCGTTCCTATAACTTGGGTTTCAAGCTACTAAAGTAATGCAAACAACAATAATAGTATGGGAGAAACCTTTCAAGTTTGAGTGTCTAACTGGCTTGATTTTCATAGGTTTAGACTTCTGAGCACTCACAGTTTCCTTTGAAGTCAATTGAAAATGTGAATGTCAGCATGCATTAAAATCAGACCACTAATTTAGATGCTTAAACATGAAATTTAAATTCACAACTTTAAGTTTGGAAAAAAAAATGGCTTAGGTGACAGTTCCAAATGCACCTTACAAACTAATGTCAGAGCTAGGAGATTCTTCATTTCCAATACTTTCTCTTCACAGAGATTCGAACATAGACACTATTGGCTAAACGAATCACATACATTGTGACAGATCTACACAGCCAACGTAAGTTGTGGGCAGGGACTGCTGCATGATATCACAGTCCAAAGATTTGTTTGAGATCCGGCAAGAACAAGAGACTGCCCCTTTCTCCCAGAGCAGTCTAATTCCAAGAACAGCTGATACAATGCCACTTCAGGGAAAAGACTCAGAAGAGATCTGGCCATTTTACATAAACTCCTCTTCCACTTGCTCATTACCTCCTATTACGTTACAGAGAAAACTCTCACAAACCTGACTGGAATAGCTGCGTTACCTTCTACAGAACTCCTATGGCTTAGCTTTATTTACACTTTGCAATTATGCACCAGATTGTTCTGCCCAATGTCCTAAGGTCACTTCCTCAGCTGCAATGCAGCATGAGGAACTACATTTTTCTTTCTACATACAGAGGACCTGGTTCTGGTTGCTACTGTGCAGATACTATTGACAGAAGAGAGCCTATGAAGAGCATCTTCCTCATAGCTGACAGTCACAGATGACCACAGTATAGAAAGCGTGCTCCTTGATCTGTATGACTTCATGGCTTTGAGGAGGTGACCAACATTTCCTTTTATGTTAAGTCTGTAGCAAGGGCCGAGGAGTGATGACTTGGACACGCTGTGGCTCCGAAATATTGAAATAAGGCTTAAAGCTGGTGAATCTTTTTTAGTACCAGAGGCATAAAGATACATGTAAGGATTTGCCTACATGGGTAGGCAGTAGAAGCCAATCTGTAGTGTGACTCTGTAAACACTGAAGATTCAACATACATGCCATGTTTATTTCATAGTGGTTTGGGCTAGTTCTAGTCTTGTACTGTGATATGAATGCACGGCTGGTCAAATCCTGTCAGAGGTATTCCTGAAATACATCTTCTAGTTTGCCAATCTAGAGGGAACAAGGCTGTTTCCAGCTGTGGGCCAAAGCTTGGTGGTTTTGGAAGGTCAGGGAGATTTGCTTCAAGAGCACCCTTCAAGTTTACGTGCACACTGCAAGAGGTACACCCTGTGCACAACCCTGGTGCTGGAGCTTGATATTTCCAAGACCAGTTTGCATCAAGAGTCTGCCTACAGCATACATCAGTAAAGTAAGCACTGATCAAATAACTTGCCCCTGTAAATTCATGAAACAGAAGAGAGGTAGAAGCTGGAAGTTGCACTAAGCTAAGCTCAGTTAAAGCAAAAGGAAGTTTGACCCTTTTAATGATCAGGAACAGACACTACAATCTCAGGAACTAAGACCATATCTGAAAATTCATCCTTGAAAGAATGAAATTGTGGATTACTGTTGCAGCTATACTACATAAAGCTACATGAAGTTCCAATGATATTTTAAATAAGGAAAGTTTGCCATGGTTCAGTGTATTTTCTTTCCGTTACATTTTGGGAGAGAAAGAGGCATATGGAGATCAGAAAGGAGTCAGCTTAAATTGTGACGCTTACAGCTTTAATTATGAGCAATGCCAAGTCTCTGTGTTTACAGAAGAGAGATTACCTACATGGTATTTGAAAACCATTGGATGTATGTTTATAGTGGTAACAGGCAAGTCTAATTTTCTTTCATACTTAGGATTTAATAGTTAGAGAATGCTGCCCAAGGGAAAAAAAAGTGAACAAGTAGTAACTTGATATTTATTCTACACAGACGTGAAGAAAGCTTAAAGAAATATACAATGTCTGAAACATTGACATGTATAACTATTTTAATTGTAATGTTGGTTTTCTAATAGACTTTTCTGCTCTGGTAAAAATTGAAATAGTTGCTTTTTTGACCAGAAAGTTTTGCAAACAAACAAAAAACCAAATCTCACACCTATCAAAAATGTTTTGAAAAGCTTATGATGAATTCATTAAATCTGCACCAACTTCGTACAGTCTAAAGTTGAGAATGCGTTATCAATATGTGTAAATTTTACTGTCTTTCAGTAATGAAAAGTGATCAGGCCAGATCATTTTGTAAATATGGACTCTATCCAGAGCTGATGTTTCTCCTCTATCCTGGTGAGTATTACTGAAGAATCCTGAGATGTAACCAGGTGCAGGTGTCACTGAAGTTCAGAGATTCACAGCCCCATTTCTTTGACTGCAGTAAGTGACCAGGAATCTGGTGTCATAAAGAGGGCAGTGGTGGAAAGCCTAAAATCTCCTTAGGTCTCCTGAGAAACCCAAGTCTACAGAAACTTTTCTACAGGATAAGCACTGTTCTTATTTTTCCTTTTTCACAGTGAATGTAGTGGCATATTCAATGCAGGAAGTTTACCCAAAAACAATTAGAAGGTTCATGGCAGAATCGATACATGGAGTATAAGTTTATCCTTGGCTCTTAGGTCATCCTCACTTGCCTCCTCGTGACACCAGACCGTGAGTGCCTGATAGCACAGTTTCTTTAACAGGGTTAAGCCAAAGCCTATACGAAACATATGAAACATTATTTTAAATTTACTTATCTATTTTTGCAATGGATACTTTTCATTTTATCAACTTCTGTATTCATAGCAAAGGTATTTGGCACCTTGATTCCTTTTTTAACACAAGATTTGTCTTTTGTGTTGCATTTTAAGCCAAATTAAATTACAAAAATACCCAGTTGTGTAACTATCAACAACATAGTATATCTTATTACAGAGACAAACAAGGAGTACATTGGAAAAAAAAAAAAGATTGTGAATCTCATTTCTGATCCTAATGAAGCAAGTAACCCATTATACCAAGGTTAATTTGTTGACTCATGATTTCCACTTATCCAATGATATACTGAATCATATGAACAAACCTCTACATCTAATCAGTTTTTTTTTATTGAATCCTGACCTTTTATACACCTTCTTCTTGATTATGAATGACAGTGACCTTTATCTAATTTAAAACACACATACTGATGCAAAAATATGCAAAGTACACATGTAAATTCTGCATTAAGATGAAGATGTGCATAATCTTCCAGGGAGAAATTGCTTTAGTGAGAGATGTTTATATTAGGGCCAATTGAGGGTATATGGGGAGAAAAAGTGAATTAGTCAGAACTCAGATAGGCTTGGAGGAACAGCTGAGGAGATACTGAAGTCTGTTTAAATTTTCTGAGCTTTTATTTAGAATAATGTAATGTCAATATAAATATCAATTTTTATTAAACTATTCAGAATTTTACAGCTTTCTTGAAATGATCAAAATGCAATAAAGTCAGAAAAAATACCTCTTCACCTAAGATTTAGGAAACTATGCCATAGCATTCAATTTATATTTCACTTAAAATACATAATATTAATTTTCTGCAACACAAAAGCTGGGTCAAATTCACAAAATCATGAAAACTGCCTGGTTCATTTTGTTATTTGTCTCATTAAAGAAGAATGCTGTGCGTATCTTTTGGAGATGGTCTTTTTAGATCAGGATATAATTAGGAACTGCTGTAAATACTGAAAAATAAACAAAACTGTGGAGTGACTTCTGCAGAGAAAGAACTCCTTAAATTTCCTTTTGCTTTTCTCCGTTCATCACTAATGGGTCTGCACTGAAATCACTAAAGATGAACCCAGCCATGAATACAGTCTACACTGCTGTGTAATCCTATAATCCACTCTTTTTTCACAAGCCATTCCTTCTTCTGAATTGCTGTGAACCTAAGTTGTTCTTTCTTTGCTCTAGTCTTTCTCTTAAAATATATATATATATATGTACACAGTAAATTTGCAAAACTCTGTGTAAAGACTGTTGAAGCAAAAATCTAACAAATGCATTCCTCTGAGAGACTCCAACCAAACAGTACCTGGCATTAGCATGTACTTTCATGATTAACAACAGGGGGTTGTCAGACTGCTATTTCTGAAATAAACAGATTTATCCTGACAGATAATCAGCAGTTTGTACTACTTAATACATGTTATCATCTGCCACTGACATCATTACATTAAAAGCACACTTACTGTAATCTTTTATAGATAATTTAACAGGTTTTATGATGCACGTTTGATGGACTTTCGGGGGTACAGAGCGGAGCCTGGGGCTCCTCAGGGACATTAGAGAGAAGCTACATGCCAAACAAGACAGGGAAGACCCCAATAAATGCCATGCTGTATTTAGTTTTTCTGAATCTGTTAATGTGATTTTTAAATAAGTTAAAATCAAATATTCTGACTGTAAACCACGTCTTTTACCTTTAAGTAGCCTTCTATAATGTCCTTGGCTGTTTCTCCTATTACCTCAATGCTCTATTGTGTCTGTCTGTCTGTCCTCCTGCCTGCTCCACATAAAAATTAGCCACATAACATGCTCATGGAACAAATCTGAAGTTGTCATTTACAGACATATTTTTGACTTTGGCTGGGACTTCAGAGATACCACCCATCAATGGTATTGAAGATGTTAGCACAGTTTTCTGTAAATCTCAATGCTTCTCTTCCTCTTCCTTAACTTCCAGGTATCTCTGTGTGGACCACCCCTTTCTTACTTGAAAAGGAGACACTATGTTATCCTTAACTCACTGGAGAGGAAGCGCAGAAGCTGCTAAAACTCTTACTGATGGAAAAATTGGGTACACAACAGCTCTGCGACCTGCAGAAAATACGGAGCAACATTGTCTTACACCTGGGGTCCCTCTGCATCCTCCCTTTCATGCTGTCTGCTCACTCAGCTAGCTGCTTCTGCAGTGATCAAGTTTGGCCTCAATGGGGAAAATGAAGTTTTAGTCAGAAAACGTTCATAATTCTCCTCTGTAGCCTCCAAGTGAACCATTCTTGCCTCACCTGTAAAGGTGATAGGAATTATGCACTCTCAGGTTCAATGGAGCAAGTTTTGAAATTTCTTTCCTTTGTTTAATTTTAGGTTGTCAGTTAATATTATACCATTATTGTTCTGTGAACTCACCACTAATCCAAAGACCTGGTACCAGAAATTGCATGAATTCTGTCACTTGACTTGAATGTATATTTCATTCTTTCCCTTAACATGTGGCTTCTAAGTCATAGGATTTTCAATAGAGGCAATTTAGATATCTAAGTCCTGGCTCCAGTGGCCAGTTGCAACTAACTTTATTTCTCCAGAGACAGACGCTGCATCTCTTTTTCAGTCCTTTGCCTCACATAGGATACATTTTGTCTCTTCCTTCCTCCTTGTAACATGTTAGGAAGAGAAGAAAGAAGTAGTGGCTGGTTACCAGGGGATCCAGTTTAACCCATTCACATCTATGTATTTTTACGTAACATTCCCCCTAAAGACAAAAAAAAAACATAAAATGAAAGAAAGAAAGAATAACCAAACTGGCAGAATTAAGGAAGAGAGAAGGATTAAGTCCTTTATACGACAAATGTAACCTTTAAATAAATATGTGGCAGCATCACATAGACTTTAAATACATCTTAATTCCCACATACTCTTTGTAGAGTTATAAAACCTAACCTTTCAGAAACATTTCTGTATTCGTTAAGCATCTCTTACCCTCCTTTTTCCCTTTATTCCTCTCCCTAACATTTCAGTCTCAGTTAAAACTAATGCAAAATTTTGCCACAGGTCTTTTGCCTCAGGTGTACTGGACAAAACCTCAGCATCTGATACTCTGATGTGAAATGGAGAAGGAAATGCTAACATAACCAAATGATTTCAAAGGTTTTGTTATTTTTAGTTTTAAAAGTGTTGAATTTCTGCTGACCCACATTCTGCATATTTCTTGTTTGACGTTGTTTAGATTTTCGTTTGCATTAGATATTTTGTGTCCAAAGGTCAAATGAGCATAACTTTTGAGTCAGATGCCTACTGGCTGCATTTCTTATAGTTAGTCTTTTCACACTGAGAGAAATAAAAAAAGTGGAAGACAGTTCAAGCTATTCCAAATAAACAGACAGAAGTAAAGCAACAATTACTTTTCCTGTGTGGACTGCTCTTGCTCATTTCTTCTCAAGAGATAACACTCTCTGACATAACGTCAGATAACCATGTTCAATGTTTCACAGACTTGCCATTTAAAGATTCATTTCCACTCCACTTACTTTCTTTTTATCTGCCCCTCTTTCGGTGCATTTCAGCTGTGAAAATTTTTATGTAGACTCTCCAAAACAGGTACTGGGGACAGAGGGAAGCAAAAAGTGCCCAACATGGCTTAAAACACCTCTAAGAAATGATAAAGGAAGTACAATAGGAGAGAAAAATGAAGTGTCCTCATGAGAATAGTTGTTTGCATGAAATTCTCAACTGTTACTGAAACTTCAGCGGAGTTCCTGGGGAAGATGGATGTATAAAGCCTCAGGTTACTTTCAGTCATTACCAAGCATTTTACATCTGCTGAAGAATTCCAAACATATAAAAGGATGTCAATCCAAAGCTTCAGAACAAAAATAAATAAATAAGGAGCAACTTCAAAGGCTGTCAGTAGGCAAGTTACGGATCTGATTCAGCTTTTAACCCCTAGAGGTATGAGCATGCTGTATCTGTGATGGAAATGCGAAGTCTGTACTCTGCAACGTTATATTTTAACAGCATACTCTACAGTACAAGATGATGGAGAATATGATATAATTGAGTGTGCAAAGTAATGAAAAAGCTGTGGGGAAATGTATTCTTTCTCTGCAATTATAGAAAAAAATTGACTGAGGACTTTGTCAACAACTAGATCTCCCATTTATAGCTGTCCATTTTCTCAAAGGCTTTATCACTCACTTGTTAGGATTCCCAAATTTTCTTCCTTCTCTAGAATACTTTTAAGGTACAGTTCAGCAAATGTATCTGTTTAGAGAAGAAAGCAGCCAAGGCCTTTAAGAAGTTGGGTGGAACTTATTAACAGGCTCTACAGCATCTTCTTAAGATGGTAATTTCTTTTTTAAGAGTCTTTCATAAAACCAGCAGAAAAGAGCCTGATGGGACCTCTGTGCTGTATACAGCTACAAGGTTTGCAGCAGAATCTATAGGATGCATTAAGAAATACTACAGTGGAGTGTAAGGTAACTTATCTTGGAGATGTTTGACTGAATTACTATAGCAATGGCAAGTTTGCAGAGAGAGGAAGAAACCACACCAATAGGAAAAAAAGGAACTGGACATAGAAGAACACCAACAATTTTCTTTAAAAAGCTGTACTAACTAGCTTGAGATGAAACAAAGTTCCATTCCTTTGTGAGTTTCCAAAAATACAATCAGAGGCTTACATAACATAAAACACATGATTTCTTCTCATTTATTTCAGTAATCAAGGAATTAAACTGAGTTATGCGAGGTGAACCTGATGAACTCACAAAGAAAAATCAAGTACATAATTTGGAAATAATTGTATGAAATGCTGATGATGACTCATGAAGTAACACTTTTGTCCCTGTAATGCATTGGTCATTGGGTAAAAGGTGAAAAGGAATCTGGAAGTAACTGTGTACTGCTACAATATTTTAATACACTTAAAAAAATTTCTTCCTCAGAAAGACCTTTTCCTCTCTTTTCAAGTCTCCAGTGGTGAGTCATCTAATCTCGTCACTGTGTATCACAAAACTCCATTGGGATCACCTTTACTTCCCAACTTTATCCTGGCCAGAGATTCAGTCAAAAAAAAATCCTTACTGTCTTTCCTTAAGTTTAGCTCTCTTCTCTAAAACGCACCCCCCTCTCTTTCTGAAAACTAAAGAAGTCTTATTTAGAATTTTTTTCCCCTTCAGGAGAAGCAGGATGCATCAAATATTTCTTTTCCTATAAAGGAAAATTTCTGTGTGGAGCAACTTGCTGACAAGAATATACTTCTTTCTGTCCAGAAAGGATTCTAAAATTTTTCCTTTTAAACTCCCAGATCAAAAATATTTCCTTGTTCTCCCTAAGTAACATAAATTTACTTAAGAAATGCTGCACTTGAAAGAGTTAATAGAAATTCTAATTACCGAATAAGAAAGAAAGGTCAGAATCCGCTTACATCATTGTGAACGGCTTTTATTACACTCTGCTATAAGACATATTTCTTTTTTCAGTTGCCATTCTCTCAGGGTAACCTGCATACCAATAGGATCTCCAAAATGCCATGAAGCAAGAGATATTTATCTGCTGAATTCTGTGTACAGTAACTTAACAAATGCCAGAGAAAAAGATTGCCCTCTGCACAGTAATACTTGTGTAGATGTCTTCTTTATGCTAACAATGACAAGGCTCTCTAGGTTTGTACTGTACTCTAAAATCAGAATGCATTTTTTTCCAAAAAGCAGACTGTATATCAAGGAGAAAAGATGCACATTTTAGGCACTGGAAGACTTTATGTAGAGAGGAAGTACTCTATCCTGAAACAGGCTAGCTAAAAATATCTAATCCAGAAAGAAAAAACTGAAAATTTATGTCTCAAGTGTTCTTGAAGAAATTAGGATATGTTTGAGAACATCTATGTTTCTGTCCTGTCTCATCAACTAAATTTTCATTTTAATTTGTCTGAAGACCTGCAGAACTGTTATTTGATTAATTTGGCTGTGTTAGGTAATAAGTTTTATGAAAATGCAGGGTGGATCCAGATCCAATAGTTGTCATTTCGTAACGCCAGCTGTGTGAGAAAACAAACAAGAACTTTATTGTGGGACAACTGTAAATCAGAATCTTTTTGTTTTTTAAACAATATTGCTCTTCAAATCGACTATTTGTGATTCAGCACATCTAAAATTGTTTTTATAGTTAATCATTTGCATCCCTAAATTCTGACAGCAAATTCAAAGTAATATAGATAAATAAATGCAAGATTTAACTGCCAGCCTTCAGAAAACTGGTGTTTGCTGTCAGATACATTACTTCAATATTTAGTGTGGTTGATGTTGAAAGTTAGAATGCAACTAATGAAGTAGTGCCTGACTTTCCTTTAAGGAGCTTTTTTTTAAGAATCATATCTAAACAGATGGTTTTGAGTTGCACTTTGCAAAGCGAGCTCTGCCTGTCCAATCTTTCTAAACAATAGATATTAGCACAGAACTGTGAGGGTTCCATTTCACTACTTTTGCTGGCAGTCCTATTAACAATCTGTTTATCTTGTGGTCTAAATTTATGACAGGCTCATTTGCAGTCAGGCCTGGAGTTTCCTTGTTTACAACACTGCAAAGTAAAAGGTGACATTTTTTATTTTTGTTTAAAACCTTTCAACAGTTTGTTATGCTCCAAAGATAGTACCTTAATAAGGTTTCAGGCCAGAAAACCCTCATGATTCTGTGTTACTCAGGGTAGGGGGAGTGTACAAAGCATTGCATTAACTTACATGCACATTAAAAACCATTTTAAAAAGAAAATACAAACTTGGGTGACGATTATGTTTGTAGATTAGAGAGCTGCTGTTCTAAGATCATACCTGACATCATGGAAAGGAAAAGAAAAACCGGGATA